>CAOJCR012449076.1:0-13310 GCA_948330485.1 Euphorbia neoarborescens | reverse complement strand
ATTCTGACCTTTGGGGGCCATCTAAACACATTACCATTGGTGGAGCAAAGTATTTCATGACCATAGTTGATGACTGTTCAAGGAAGGTATGGATATACATGTTTAAAACCAAGGATGAGGCATTCAAGAAGTTCAAAGATTTGAAGAAGCTGGTTGAAGTACAAACCGGCTGTAAGGTAAGGAATCTGAGAAACAATAATGGTTTAGAATTTTTAAACGCTGACTTCAATGCATTCTGTAAGGCTGAGGGAATAATGAGACATGAAACAGTCCCATATACCCCACAACAGAATGGTTTGGCTAAACGGTTCAATGGGACATTGCTGAAAAGGGCAAGGTGTATGATGCTAGATGCAAATCTACAGAAGAGGTTTTGGGGACAGGCTATTCACACGGTTGCTAATCTGATCAATAGGAGTCCGTCAACAGTGAACAAGTTCAAGACTCTCGAAGAACTATAGAGTGGAGTTCCCCTGGATTTGCATCACCTAAAGGTACTCGGTGTATTGCCTTTGCTCATCAAAGACTGGATAAGTTGGATCCTAGAGCTGTAAGATGCATGTTCATAGGTTACCCGGATGGACTTAAGGGGTATAAGGTATAGACAAATGACGATGGAGTGGAGAGAAGTTTCATTAGCAAAGATGTGAAATTTAAAGAAGAAGTGATGTTCTTTTAAAGCACAGCTAAGGCTTCTCTTGACAACTCGGGCAGTAGAAGCAAAGTAGAGATCCTATCTGAGGGAAAACTAGATGTACCTGGTAAACCAGATGTACTTGAAACTGAATGTAACTGGCAAACCAGATGTGTCGAATGTCCCTGGCAATTTAGATGAACCTGAAGGAAATCTAGAAGTGAAGATACCTGTTGAAGAGATACAGCTTAAACAGTACTTACTTGCCAGAGATCGAATGAGAAGGAGGATCAAACCACCAACCCGGATCGATATCTATGACACTAATAATTTTGCATTAGCTATAGAAGGAGCTAATTATGAGTTTGAACCGCAAAGCTATTTGGAGGAAATGGCAAGGAAGAAAAAAGATCAGTAGATGACAGCAATGAAGGAAGAGATGCAAAGCTTGTTGAAGAATTAGACATGGAGTCTGGTTGATAGATCGGATGGGAAGAAGCTAATAGGGTGTAGATGGCTATACAAGACAAAGGAGGGAATAACAGGAGTGTAGTCACTAAGACTCAAGGCAAGGCTGGTTAGAAAAGGCTATTCTCAAGTTGAAGGCATAGACAACAAGGAGATTTCTCTACTATAGTGAGGCATACATCTATTAGAGTCCTATTATCTATCGTTACCTGGTTTGACATACACATGGAACAGATGGATTTAAAGACAACATTTTTTCATGGTGATCTAACCGAGCAGATTTGCATGCCTCAGCCAGAGGGGTTCATTATAAAGGGTGCTGAAGACAAAGTGTGTCTATTGAAGAAAGCTTTGTATGGGTTAAAGCAGGAACCTAGACAGTGGTACCGGAGGTTTCATACTTTCATGCTAAGAGCTAGTTTTGATTGGAACCCAAAAGATAACTATGTATATTCTAAGTAGGTTCAAGTGATGTATGTGTTCTACTCTTACTTTATGTTGATGACTTGCTGATAGCGTCGACTGAGCTGAGTGAGGTAAACAAGATGAAGAAGTTGCTCAGCAAGGAGTTTGAAATGAAAGATTTGGGAGCTACTAGTAAGATACTCAGCATAAAGATTGTAAGAGATAGGGAGCAAGGAATGGTGTTCCTGACACAAGAAGACTACATTCAAAAGGTGTTGAAAAGATTCAATATTCTGACCTGCAAGCCCGTTGGAACACCGTTGGAAAATCACTTCAAGATATCAAAATAGCAATCACCATCTACTAATAAAGAAAAGGCAAAGATGAATGGAATATCTTATGCTAGTGCAGTAGGTAGTATAATTGATGAGGTCGGGTTTGACCTTATCTTTTCACTTTGGTCCTGATATATTTGGTGGAGTCCTGCAGTTTTTGCATACATATTTGTTATGTTTTTATGCATTTTGTAGTGTCTCAGTGTTTGTGACCTTTTGGGTTAGTTTCTGTGTTTAGTTAAGATTTCTGCTCGTAATTTGTATTGTGTTATTTTGTTTTATTTCGGTGGTGCCTTTATGGGTATTTCTACGTGTTTGTAGATAGGATTTGGATTGGAATTCCCGAAATCTATATAAAGCGACGTTCAAAAGCAAGTTTGGAAGAGGGCTGAAGGATCACACGAACTCGTGTGCAATTACACGACCTCGTGTACTTATACTTAACATGGCAAACCAAGAACAAGACTTATATGACCTTGTGTTGCAAGTACACGACCTAGTGTAGAGTTACACAACTTCATATGGAGAAGCAGAACTCGTATAATGAAGACATAAAGGAACAGAAGACCTACACGACTTCGTGTTACATGTACATGACCTTATGTAGGTGAATGCATTTTGGCTTGAAATTCTGGAAGACCTAAACAACTTCATGTTTCAGGTACATGACCTCGTGTAGATGAATGCAAATTGGCTTGAGAGAATAGAGGACCTATAAAACTTCATGTGCAATCTACATGACCTCGTGTACTGCTGCGGATTTGGAGCAAACTTGTATTTATTTGGGATTTTATTTTCGGATTAGCTTAAACTGTAAACAGAACTTTATAATTCTATATTAGCATTATCCAGAAACTCTTTAGTTTCTCTTCTCACTTCCTAGAACTCGGTTATGGCTTGAACAAAGAGATTTACTACAACTTGACTCTAATTTTGGGAGATTTTCTCCACCGATTTGTTTCCAACAGTCGAAGTTCAATTAGCGGTATAGTAAAGATTGTTCTAACTCTCTTCCTTTATTGTTAACTAGTTGTGAATCGCAATAGAGATTCAAATCGATTGGTTTATTGTTTTTCTTTTCATCTTCGATTGATTTGTAATTTCAGTTAATGTGTGAATTTTTATTTTTATTACAATCTTATTTAATTTCGTACTTCGAAAAGGCTTTATCTTCTAAGTGCATATAAGTCGGTCTTACAAGGTTTGGCACCCTGGAAATCGTAGGGAATTGACAAACCAAAGAAGTTACGGACCTTTAATTTCTGAACCCTGGAACTAGTACTATCTCGAAACGAAAAAATAGGCAAGGGACTCATAAACCTAGGTTTGCGAGATTGAAATTTTTTGCATGCATAGCAGTCATCTGTTAATCTATTCTTATTGTTAATTAGAGTTTCACTCCATTACATTCTAGGGAAGTTTGGGAATCTGGATCACTATAGTTAGGGTTAGTTTAGTTTAGATTAATTAGTTATAAACTAAATTTCTATCCGCTCGAACAACTAGGATACGGAGGAGATCGATGCTTATGGTATAAATCTCACGGATTGATACCCGGACCCTACTAGATTATTACTTGACATCGACGGGGTACACTTCCCCTGAAAGAGAGATGCTTTCAAGTGTTACACTTGGGCACCGTCAAGTTTTTGGTGCTATTACCAGGGATTGATTTCCTGCAACATTGAAAGGTCGATTAGTTAGATTGAGTATTGTATTGTGTAAATTTGTTTCTTTTGATTATTTCGTTATTTTTGTATTTTTCTTACTTTCTTCTTTTCTTTGAGTGCGCCAGATTGTACGCAACTTCGCTCTTCTACAGTTAATTCTGATTTGGTTTATATTGACCCTAAAATTGAATGGACTTATCATAGGTTAAGGAGAGAACATAGAACTCAGAATTTACAAATGGAACCTGAAGAATTGAGAGCTGATGTGGAATGTTTAAGGCAAGAAAGGGAGCAATTTGAAGCTGAACGTGTTGCGATAGATACATGAGAGGCTGAACTTATGCAAAGTCTTGAACAATAGGTAAGGGAGCAGGAGAACATGTTGTATAACAGACAGCTTATCAGAGAAGATAAAGCTATAGAAGATCTGATGGCCCCTCACAAACTGAGAAATATGGATTGAGTGATAACACCGGCCATTACTACTGACAACTTTGAGCTGAAGACAAGTACAATCCAACTAGTGAAAAACATTGGCCAATTCAGTGGAGGCATTGCAGAAAACCCAAACTCTCACTTGAATTGGTTTTTAAGGGTAGCTGACACTGTCAAAATGAATGGAGTACCTTAAGACGTTATCAGGTTAAAGTTGTCTCCATTCTCTCTAAATGGAGGAGCTACGGAATGGTTTGATTCACTTAGGCCCTGATCAGTATCATCGTGGGACTAGTTGGAGGAGTAATTCCTTGCTTACTATTTTCCTCCCTCTAAAATAATCCAGTGAAAAATGAGATTAATGCCTTTCGACAGTTTGGGACAAAACCTATGAATAAAGCCTGGAGTCGATTTCAAAGACTACCCCGGAGTTTTCCCACCATAATATACCTCAGTTTGATATCACGATTTGACTACTGCTAATCGTGCACAGGTTGATTCTTCTGCAGGGGGAGATGACTTTTAGATATCAGTGGCGTAGGCTGAAGCATTGATTGAAGGAGTAGCAAGTAAGAGTACAATGTGGATAGAAGAGATGCCAAACCGTAGAGAATTGCATATGGCTTCAGCGGGACAGCATAATCTCGCCATGGATGATACGACCCGAAAGATGGATATGATGATGGCTAAGCTAAACTCACTCGAGTTATAGAGGCATGTGACTTGTGTGACTTGTAGAGGTGATCATCCAAGTCAGGAGTGTCAGAGGAGTGATATGTATTCATAGGAAGGTGATAATGTGAGTTATATGGGGAATCCAAACAGGTATAATAATTCTAACTACCACACTAATTCTTACAATTCTAATTATGGAAGAAGGTACCAACACCCTAACTTGTCTTATGGAAATAACCAAAACATGTTGAGACTTTCTTCTGATTTTCTTACTGAGCACTAGAATCAGGGGTTAGGTAAGGCCCCTATGCTGGAATATAACAAGCCCTTACAGTTACCAGCTTTACCACCGAAGCTAAATGATTCTGTTATGTCACTACTGAAGGACATTTCAGCAAAACTTATAGAGAATTACACTCGGCTAGTAGAAAATGAAGCTTTTTGTAGAGACTTGAGTAATCAGGTGGCTCAGTTAAGCAGGGAAAAGCAAGTAAGACCTCCTGGCACTCTTCCAAGCAACATAGAACAAAATCCTCAAAGCCGACCATGAGAGTCAGCTTAAGCCATCACATTGAGAAACAAAAAGGAAGTAGATCAACCAGTGGTTGAGAATACAGATAACTCCAATTAAGGACAGGTAAGTACAAAATCGGGAGAGGTAAGCAACCACGATTCTAATTCTGACTCCCCTACTTTTGTGGAAATTAATAAGAGTGCTAATGAACAAGTTAAACCCTTTGTGCCTAAACTTCCTTATCCATAAAGATTGAAACAGGAGAAACTTGATCAGAAGTGCTCTAAATTTTTAGATATCTATAAGAAACTCAAGTTTAAACTTCCTTTGGTAGAGGCACTCCAGGAGATGCCTACTTACGCTAAGTTTCTAAAAGAAATCCTTATGGGTAAGAGGAAATTTGGTAGGGAAGAGGTAGTAGCCCTGATAGAGGATTGTTCCGCCCTCATCACAAATAAGCTAGCACCGAAGATGAAAGATCAAGGGAGTTTCACAATTCCCTGTAGATTTCGAAATTTAAATATTGTAAGGCCTTATGTGATCTCGATGCTAGTATTAACCTGATGCCTCTATCTCATTTTAGGAAGCTTAGACATGGAAACCCGAACCCAACAAACATGACACTCCAGCTAGCTGATAGGTCTATTTCTCGACCTCAAGGAGTCATTGAGGATGTTTTAGTTAAGGTGGAGAAGTTCATCTTTTCGGCGGTTTTTATTGTGCTAGACATAGAGAAAGATAGTTTGGTGCCTATTCTATTAGGTCGGCCATTTCTTGCAATCGGGTAGGACACTTATTGATGTTTGATAAGGTAATCTTATTCTTTGATTGCATGATGAGGAGGTAGAGTTTAATGTATACAATTACATAAAATATCCTTCATATTTAGGGAATTGTAATTTTATTGATATTGTTTTCCCTATTGACACTTGTGTTGAGGAAGTATTGAGAAAGGAAGTAGCGGAGACCTCCTTGGCAAGCCTAGATGGAGGGGAGACTGAGGAAATAAAGGATTAGCACTTAATGGACTCATCTCCTCAAGAAGAGTGTGCTTGGGCAAAGCACCAATTTGAGGAACTGGAGAGGGAGATAAAACCGACTCCGAAATCATCTCTAGAGGAGCCCCCTATTCTTGAATTGAAGGCTTTGCCTCTAATCTAAAATATGTCTATTTGAGTCACCTATCTAGCTTACCTATTGTTATTTCTACTTGTCTTATAGGGGAACAGGAAGCGTAGCTGTTAGTGGTGCTAAAAAGGCACAAGGGGGCATTTAGATGGACGATCCATGACATCAAGGGAATAAGCCTGACCTTCTATACACACCGGATCTTTTTGAAAGAGGAAGTGAAACCATGTGCTCAACTGCAGTTCCATTTGAATTCGAACATGAAGGAAGTGGTAAGGGCTGAGGTAATTAAACTCCTTGAAGTAGGTATAATCTTTCCTATTTCTGATAGTAAGTGGGTCAGTCCTATACAATGTGTCCCTAAAAAGGGTGGGACAACGGTAGTAGAGAACAAAGAAGGGGAATTAATTCCCACTAGAAATGTCACGGATTGGCGTATATGCATTAATTACAGAAAACTGAACAATACCACCCATAAGGACCACTTTCCACTACTGTTCATTGATCAGATGTTGGAAAGGATGGCTGGGCATAAATTTTTATATACTCTAGATGGACTATCCAACTATATGCAAATTCCAATGGACCCCTTGGACTAAGAGAAAACAACTTTCACTTGTCTATATGCAACATTTACATATAGGCGGATTCCATTCGGGCTTTGTAATGCCCCAGCCACCTTCCAGATATGCATTTTAGCCATTTTCGATGATATGATTGAGGATTTCATAGAAGTGTTTATGGATGATTTCTCAGTTATAGGTTCGTCTTTCTATGCATGTTTGAATAACTTAGACTGGGTTTTATAGAGATGTGAGGATAAGAACTTGGCATTTAGCTGGGAGAAGTGTGTTAGGACAGAAGGTGTCGAGCAAAAGGGATTGAGGTAGACTCGGCTAAGGTTGAGGTCATTGTGAAATTGCCTCCACTGGGCCCCGGTTAAACATGTTAGGAGTTTTCTGGGTCATGCAGGTTTCTATAGCATTTTATTAAGGATTTTTCAAAAATTGCTAGACCCTTGACCCAATTACTCCTTAAAAAGGCATCTTTTGATTTTAATTCTGATTGTCTGCATGCTTATAAATTGCTTAAAAGAAAATTAATTGAAGATCATGTTATGGTCGGTCCGGATTGGACCCTTCCCTTTTAGTTGATGTGTGATGTGAGCAACTTTGCTCTTAGTGCATGTCTAAGTCAGCGGGTGGATAAGATTGTCCATCCGATTTATTATGCTAGTAGGACGTTAAATGATACACAGAAGAATTACTATGTAACTGAAAAAGAATTGCTAGTCATTGTGTTTGCTTTCGATAAATTCCGGTCTTATCTAGTTTTGTCAAAAGTGATTGTTTTTACTAACCATTCTATAGTTAAGTATCTGATGTAAAAGCAGGAAGCAAAACCTAGGTTAATCAGATTGATTCTACCTCTCCAAGAATTTGATATTGAGATTCGTTGACAGGAAAGGTGTGGAGAATGTAGTTACTGACCATCTGTCGCATATGTCAGAGGTGGGGACTCAACCCCCTGATTCAATAGCAATTCAGGAAACCTTTCCCGAAGAGTATTTATTGACATTCGCTTCTTTGCCTTGGTATGCTGATATGGCTAACTACAAAGTCGGTAACATCTTTCCTCCCGATTTAACGTTTTAGCAAAAAAGTAAGTTTTTACATGATGTGAAGGATTATTTTTGGGATGATCCTTATTTATTTTGTTGATGTGCTGATAATGTGATTAGGAGATGCATTCCTGACAGCAAAATACATTCTGTTATTAACATGTGTCATTTTAGGGAAGCCGGTGGTCATTTTGGCCTATATAGAACTGTTAATAAAATTTTATCATGTGGATTTTCTGGTCAACAATGAAAAAGGATGTTTTTGATTTTGTTAGATCTTCTGATGTGTGTCAAAGAACTTGATACATTGGACGAAAAGATGAGATGCTCCAACAAGGCATACTTGTATGTGAGTTATTTGACGTATGGGGCATAGACTTTATGGGACCTTTCCCTATGTCTCATAGCAACCAATACATTCTAGTAACGGTTGATTATGTTTTGAAAATGGGTAAAGGCTGTGGCTACAGCTGTTAACGATTCTAAGGTAGTGGTCAAGTTTATTAGAAAGAATATTTTCACTAGATTTGGGACCCCGAGAGCTATTATTAGTGATGGGGAATCCCACTTCTGCAATAGGCAATTGGATACTCTACTTCAGAAATATGGTGTTGTTTACCGGGTAGCCACCTCTTACCATCCCCAGTCTAGTGGCCAAGTCAAGGTCTCAAACCAAGAGCTGAAACGCATATTAGAAAAGACAGTCAATTCATCTAGGAAGGACTGAACTGCAAAACTAGACGATGCATTATGGGCATATAGGACTGCATTTAAAACACCCATTGGTATATCCCCATATCGTTTAGTGTTTGGTAAATCGTGTCATCTTCTTATTGAGCTCGAGCATCGAGCATTTTGGGCTTTAAAATTTTTAAATTTTAATGTACATGCTAGAGGAGAGTGTCGATTACAGCAAATGAATGAGCTTGACGAGTTGAAACTGAGTGCGTAAGAGAAAAGCTTTGTAAAGAATGCCAGGCCTTATGCATGAAACATTTTAAGAGTGCAAAAACAAACCAAAAGTGTGTTGTCAAAGCTTAGCAATGGGGTACATGTAAAATGGCTATTTCTTGCAAGCAATGCGTGGAAGAGTATAATAATAATTATTAGTTTCCATTAGCTCAGCATGCTAAGATGGGATGTTAATATTACAACCCAAATAGTAGAGACAGCTTATGTAAATAAAATTAGTAGCCTTGCTGGGGTTATACCCCAAGTTTCCACTCATTTCCTACACTTAATCCAGAATACAAAGCATGGTTTTGACAATTGCAATGATGTTCTAACTAATAATCTCTAATGATCAGCAGCACATACAAAGTCATTAACTGCTCGGGAATACTAAAACAGTGCTCAAACAAACATGTCAAAGAATGCATCCACCCGACAAATTGAACAAGTAATTTAGAGGTCCAAACACTACGCAAAAATGTTAGAATTCTGATGGAAATTTCCGTAAAAAAAAATTTGATTTTCTGCCAAAAATTGGGTTTTTGACGGAATTTCTGACGGACGTGATTTTGTCAAAATTTTGTGCGTCAGAATCCTCCCAAATGGAAATTACTGACGGACTATCTAATGGAAATTTTCATCAGAAGTTGACTGACAGAAATTTCCTTCAGAAATTCCGTTAGTGATCCATTAAAATAAATCAAGGGGTTTTAATTACTGACGAAAATTCTGATGGACAATTCCGTCAGTAATTTAATTTTTTACAAAAAAAATTTTTGCGCCTGGTTTTGGAATAGAATCCAATTTTGGAACAGAAAATAAATTTATTAGGTTGTGGCCAAAAAATTCCAAACAGAAAATAAATTGATTAGGTTGTGGCCAAAAGTAAAATTACAATTCAAACTTCAAATCACTACTGTGGCTCCAGCTACTGTGGCTCTAAAAAGATAAAACATATTTTCAGCTAATTTAACCTGCCCCAGCTACTATGGCTCTAAAAAGATAAAACAGAAACACTCTTCTATAATGTTGATGAGAGATCAAACAAATTTTCAGCTCGTCGGTGCAACCCGGAATCAAATTTTCAGCTTTTCCAAGCTTTGTACTGTTGCAGATTCTTTTTTCTTCCCCCCATTTGCGAGGCTAGTTTCTTCTGATTTATCTGGAATGGTAGGAACTTCAGTTGGAAGATCGTTTGCACTGCGTCTAAGAGGCTCTTCCTTCTAAATATTTATTTAAATAAAAGAAATAAGAGAAAAGATACAGCATAATAGTGAACTTTTCTGTTATGTTCATACCTAAGCACATGGCAGCAACTAATAGAATTTCAAGAAAATAAAGAAAGCCACAAAAGATCAAAATCAATAAGGATAACAAACAACCTTGAGCTTTCTTTGCTCTACGCTGCTCTAGTGGAGCACGACTCATAGCATATTTAACAGAAATTTTTCTATCTCCAACAGATGAGCCATTTTTCAACTCAATAGCAAGATTTGCATCTTCCTTAATGGCACTGAAAATAAATACAAATTAGGCAACAAAAGATAAACATCCAAAATGACATTTGACAGGTTTCTTAAATAACTCTTATAAGAAAAATGAGGCTGACGATTACAAAATAAGAGAGAAACCATTACAAATACTGTAGGATACTCGGTGAATCAGGGCTGAGCGACGAACTCGTGAAGACTCGGTGGTAAACCCGGCAGCTGGTAGGCGGAGACTCGGCGACGAATTCAACAGCTGGTAGGCGACAGCGGAGCAGGAACTCAGTTGCTACCATTAAACAAGACGGCGGAGCAGGAACTCAGTTGCTACCATTAAATAAATGAAACTCAAAATATGGTGTGAAGAATATATAAAACATTTATAGGTGGGATTTCAAAATTAATAAAAAATGGGTTGGAGGGATTTCTGCGCGGACTTAGGAAAACTAAAATGTTTCTGACGGAAATTACTGATGGAAAATTCCGTCAGAAATCAAATTTTGACGAAAATTTTGTCACTAATTCTAAAGAATTACTGACGGATTCGATTTCTGACAGAATTTTCTGTCAGTAATTTCCGTCAGTAATTCTTTAGGATTACTGACGGAATTTTCGTCAGAATTCGATTTCTGACGGAATTTTTCGTCAGTAATTTCCATCAAAAATTACAATATAGGGAAATGAATTTCTGATGGATTTTTGACAGAATTTTCCGTCAGAAATTCTAGAAATTACTGACGGAATGACGTCCGTCAGTCATTTTTTGTTAGAACTATTACATTTTTGCATAGTGAAATGACACTCCATAACTACACAATCAGCAATTGTTCAATCAAGGGATCAGCAGCAAAGAAAATAAAAACAGATGATAACAGTACATAAAGACAGATAATCGTAATGACTATACACATGGAAACATGCTACTGCCATTGTAGTTTTACTTAGATGCATTCAATAATGAATAATCATCACTAAACAGCACCTCATTAGTACTCTTATCAACATCGTATTTAAGGAAATAAAATCCTAGGCATTTCAGTCATTCCATTGAACCTAAAATAGCATAGAATCAAGCTAACCCTAATTCTCACTAATATCCATACATAAGCACGAAATTAGACTTAAACTTAGCAATGAATTGGTAAGGAGAAGAAGGTGAAAGCATACCTTAGGGCCATAGTTGAAGTTAGGTCAGAAAAGTTATTCTAAAAGTCCCAATTCGCACCACAGCAGTAGAAAATTAAAAGAGAGAGAGAGAGAGAGAGAGAGAGAGAGAGATGAATGAGATGAAAAAGAATAATGTGAAGATGAGGGAAGGGGCTATCGAATGAAGGAAAAAGAAAGAGAGGGAGAGAGAAAAAGAAATAAAAAAACGTTTTAAAATTTTGGGATTTTAGGTCAGGTTGTAAAAATGCAATAACTCGCTGTGTTTTATGATGGAACATGGTGTGTTCCTTTAAAAAAATTTTTTTTCAAACTTTTGTGCTATAACATGGCATGTTATATCATAACACGGGGTATTTTCATTTAAAAAAATTCCCTCAAGTTTCAGTAGCAAACACGCCGGCGTGTTACAATAACATGCCGGCGTGTTACAATAACACGAAGTTTCCTTCTACTGAACTCGACGTGTTTTACCTGAAACACTGCGAGTTTGCTTCTGTTTGCCACACTTCAATTTTTTCTTGGCTCCTTTTTGTTGCTGAATTGATCCACGGAATTTTTTAACTTAAAACTTATACTTAAAACACCAAAAACACAAAACAAACCGTAAAAGTAAAAAGAAAAGAAAATATACTAGGGTATACCGAATACCTCTTGCTGTGTTTATAGTCAGAATATCTCGACTTTCTCCGCTGCTAGCTTTTACGCATCTTGGAAAAGAAAGTCCTCTTCTCCTTCTTATGGATTCCCATGGAAGTATGTCTTTAGACGGTGTCTATTTACTCTCTGAATTCCCTCGGGTGTCTTTATTTCCACCATTCCAGAAGGATATACCTTGTGCACTTAGAACGAACTAGTCCATCTACTCCTTAATTTACCCGGGACAATTTCAACCTTGAATTCTATAATAGCACCGAATCTCCAGGGATGAAACTCTTCTCAATTAGATGCCTATCGTGCCACATCTTCATTCATTCTTTATAAAACTTTGCATTTACGTATGAGCTCAACCGATAAAGTTAAGAAATTCATCAAGCTCCAACAATTGCTGACGATGAAGTTCACCTACAGCTTGCATATCAAAGTTAAGAAATTTTAATGCCCAATATGCTTTATTATCTAATTCAACATGTAAATGGCATGCTTTGCCAAACATGAGACGGTAGGGAGACATCCCTATGGGCATTTTATAGGCTGTCCTATATGCCTATAGGGCATCATTTAATTTCAAGCTCTAATCTTTCCTTGATGCATTAACTATCTTTTCTAGAATCCATTTAAACTCTCTATTCGATACCTCAACCTGACTAGTGGTTTGAGGATGATAAGGATTTATTTGTCACACCATACTTTCGCAAAAGTGCATTGAATTGACGGTTACAAAAGTGGGATCCCTCATCACTTATAATAGCTCTCGGGGTTCCAAACCTAGTTAAAATGTTTTTCTTCAAAAATTTAGTTACTACTTGATACGAGGTGCAAAGCACAAGTATTTAGCATGGATATTTTGATAATTTGTTGCATAATCAAGGTATTTGATGGTGTTTTGTGCTAGAATGATTATTTTTGCAGGGAATTGCGTTCAAGAGTGATAAATTGAGCTTGGGAAAGAATGTTTTCAAATGGCACTCAAGATAGGATAAAGATAAGCAAAGTTGCAAAATTTTTTGCAAGAAGAAGCAGAAGGTCGTCGCGACCCCGACACAGCGTGTCGCGATCGCGACAAGAAGAGAAAGAGAGAAGTGACAACCAAAAAGCTGTCAAGATCGTGACACAGCCGGTCACGATCGCGACAAAAGCAATTTTAGCAACACGACAACCAA
>CAOJCR012448707.1:0-18500 GCA_948330485.1 Euphorbia neoarborescens | reverse complement strand
TAACCTTTATACATTTTTAAACGGTACTCATTATGTCCAACCTCTATCTAACCTTGGATATGTTAACCTTTGTACATTTTCAAATGGTATTTAGTGTGCAAACCTCTCTTTAACCTTAGACACATTAACCTTCATACATCTCCAAAATTGTACCAGTATATTGAAATTCTATCCAACCTTATACATATTAACCTTCATACATTTTCAAATGGTATTTAGTATGTTGAACCCCTGTCCAAGGTTGGACACAATGGCCTTCATATATTTTCCATGACCAAAATGGTACTTAATTTGCTGAACCTCTGTCCAAGCTTGGACATGATAACCCTTATATATACTTTCACAAGTCAAAATTGTAGTCAATGTACCAAATTTCTACTTTGTTTTTTTATTTCATACTATATATATATACATCTAATCATTTTGATACTTCTACTCTTTCATATATGCATGTGTGTATATCTATCCATCATGCTTTTCATAGATCATTCCATACATATATAACATTAATTACACATATAACTCTTTCTATTTTCTTTCAAAAATAGGATGAGCCTAGGAAGGAAAGCTGGGAAAGAGACTGATAAGGAAAAAACTTCAATTGGTGAGTCCAGTGAAAGAAAGGTTGGGTCAATGAAAAAAGGAATACGAGCTATCAAAATTTACTATCGAATCTGTTAGTTATTTAGAATCTATTATGTTAGACCAGACATCGATAATTCAAAATGTTCTTAAGGAATTTCTAAAGTCCTAGGATTTTTAGAGGCCATTAGGGAAGAAATCCATACAGTAGTGAAGCGATCTGATGTTGGGAGTAGTAAGGGTAAGCTTGGAAAGCAGAAAGTTGATGATTTATCTAAAAATAAGGAGGAAATTTCTATAGGAATTGAGAAATTAAAGTCAATAGAATCTGTCATTGGAAAAAGGATAGATGATAAGGTCAGGTTTAACCTTATCTTTTCAGTTTGGTTCTAATAAATTTTGTGAAATTTCTACATATTTTACGTGTTTGTTTATCGTGTTTTGTGTGTTTTTCTGTCTTGAGTCTCCTGTGGCATTTTGTGGTCTATGTTTAGTTTTAATTTTCTGCTTTTCATCTGTCTAAGGCTGTGTTTTATTTCATTTCATTGGTATTATGGATAGGACATAGGTTGGGATCCCCGCAATCCGTGCAGAATGGCATGCAAAAGTGAAGTTAGAGAGAGGCAAAACATAATCCATGACCTCATGGCCATATCCGCGACCTCGTGGATGGGTAGAAGTGAAGCACGAGGTAAATGAAGCAATACACGAGTCATGGCCTATAAAAAATGAATCCACGACCTCGTGGACTTAAGCCCGACCTTTTGGACTTAGAGTAGGACTATCTAGGGCCTCAGATGACTCCGTAGAAGGAAACCACACCCTCTTATTTAGCAGTACAACCCACGACCTTGTGGGATGCATCCACGATCTTATGGCTTAGGGGCCAGTAGACATGAGCTATGCACGAGCTCGTAGGACCTTAGCATATGATCATGGACTTAAGCATAGGATTACAGAATTCAGACAGTAAAAATCCACGAACTCATAGACCTGAAGCACGACCATATGGATTTAATCGTAGAATGGTAGAGAACAACAGAGCAATCCCACGACCTCGTGGGATGAAGCCAAGACCTCATGGCGGAAGGCAGATTTTGCATAGGACTCTTTTTCTTTCGGATTTTATTTCCTAATTATAAAAAATGCAAATAGAATAATATAATTCTTTATTAGGTTATCAATGATATGCTGTAAGTCTCCCCTACAACCTCGATAACTTGACTTAACATTTAACAACTTGTTTTGGTAGAACTTGTCTCTAGTTTTGGGAGATTTTATCCATCAATTCATTTTTGACAGCCGAAGTTCAATTAGCGGTATAGTAAGGGATGTTCTTACTATCTTTTTTTTATGTTAGCTAGTTGTGAATCACAACAGTGATTCAAATTGATTCATTTATTGATTTTCTCTTCATCTTTGGTTAATGACAATTTCAGTTAATCTATTAATGGTTTCTGCTTTTGCATTTTTATTTAATTTCGCACTTCGAAAAGGTTTAATCTGTTGTGTTCATATAAGCCGATCTTATCAAGTCTGATACCCTGGAAATAGTAGGGAATTGACAAACACAGAAAGTTACGGACCCTTAGTTTCAGAACCCTTGAACTAGTACTACCGCGAAAAACGGGAAAATAGGCTAGGGACTTATAGACCTAGGTTTGCGAGATTGACAATTTTACATGCGTCTCATTTATCTGTTAATTTATTCTTATTATATTTTGAGTTCTATTCCATTTCATTTTGGAAAGTTCAAGGATCTGGATCACATACCTATTAGTAGGTTAATTTAGGTTTAGATTGGTTAATTTGCCAACTTATTTATCCGCTCAAACAACTAGGATACCGAGTATATTCGACGCTTATGGTATAAATCCCGTAGATTTATACCTAGACTTTACTAAACTATTACTTGACATCGACGGGGTACATTACCTTTAAAACTGACACTTTTAAGTGTATACTTGAGCACCATCAATGGAAGAAAAGTGTAATGAATTAGATGAAGTCATGTCAAAATTGAGAAAAGGTGCTAACATCTTTGGTAGGATGAAGAATGGAGTGAATGTTTATACTATGATTAATAGACACATTAAAAGCATCCTTATCAAGTTTTAAGTGCAAAAATTATCTATATATAGAGGCATATTGGCTCACCAGAAGCTCACGTAAATCTATATGCCAAAGTCATACTTATAACTAGGGAAACAAAGAAACAATTGGTGAATTTCTTTCTAACCACCTTAGATAAAGGTTCTTTGTCTTTGTATAGCTCATTACCAAAGGAAATACAACCGGATAGGGAAGCATTGTCAACTGCATTCATTAAATATTACAGTCTCAACACTAAAATCCAAGTGAAAATGTATGATCTTGAACGATAAATAAAATCTGGATGAATCTTTTGATGAATACTATTACAAGTGGATGTAAGAAAATGATATCGTTGAAGAACTGACCTGATGAAGATGAATTGGTGCAAATTATGATATAAGTATAACATGAAGTTTTAGACATTCGGGGAACTTATTGAGGTCTATAATCTGGCAATGAAAATAGAAAGAGATGAAGATAAAAAGGAAGCAATCCATAACAGTAACAGAAATTCATGCTATAGACCAACAACTGCAAAAGGGTCAAGTAGTAAAACTAGTGCTAGTTCTAGCTTTACTAATAAATCTGGGCAATTATCAAGAGTAAAGCAGGTAGAAGTTTTTACAGTTTCTCAACAACAGAACAACCAAGATAAAGATGTCAATGGAAATGGTATTTCTCTGTGGATTATGTCATTGTCAAAGATATTCACAAAACATAGAAATGTTAGTTTATTAGAATATTTAAGACCTTTTCAAAGACCAACAGAAGTAGATAGCAATAACTTTTATATTTATCATGCAGTTTTTAGCCAACAAACTTAAAACTTTTACCGTATGAGAACTACAATAAAAATTTAATTGATGAAAGGAATTTGAGAGAGTCGACAAAGCCTAATAATAAATCTAATCCACTCCCAAAGTTTGAATAGAGAGTTAGTATGGTTCAGTCTTGGTTTCTAGATATCTTTATTCTCATTCAAGTTCAGAAGGTGAATTCTGGTGCCAAGTCCATAGCTGTTAGTGATGATAAGACAAGGAATGAGAGTGAGAAGTTAGTGGAAGAAAAGAAAATTTTGCAACTAATAAGTTTGGACAACCTAGATTCACATGGTAAATATGAAGATTATGGAGGTGAGTTAAAAATGGCAAAAGTATAGAATTTAACTATAAGTGGTTAGGCATATCAACTAGTGAATCTACAAAGATGTAAGAATTTTCTAATTGGTTTAGGTAGCGCGTCATTATTACATGTAGTTGAGAAAGTGGATATAGTAATTACATAATTGAAGAAACTCCATCTTAAGCCATTCTGTGGCAGTTGTTGACGGTTTCCAAGGTGCATAGGTGATGTGTTAGCTGAAATTGAGATTTCTCTTCACATGACCTCAGAGGTGATGTTTTGTCTATTGTAGAATGTTAACAGAGGATATCCTTATATTGTATTGTCAAAAGATGATTTTCCTGATTGAGGGAAGAATCACAATAAGGCTCCGCACATTGAAGTCAAAATTATAGGTAAGACTATGCCTTGTGCCATGATTGATGATGGATCAGCTCTAAATATTTATCTATTGAAAATCCCACCGTACCTTGGGTTGAGTGAAGAGGCATTAAATAAGTCTTTGACTATTATCAGAGCTTATGATGATTTAAAGCGAACATTTATTGGCACTTTTAAAATATAAGTGGAGGTAGGACCAGTAAAATCAATAGTCACCTTCACCATAATCGACATACCACTTACTTTCTTTTTGTTTCTAGAAAGGCTTACTTTCTTTTTGTTGCTATTAAGGCCTTAGTTTCATCCAACAGAAGGTGCTCCATCTGCATTGTATTGAAAGATTAAGTTCCCCATAGGTAACAGAGTTTTGACTATCGAAGCAGATACTGAATCTATAATGGCTTCTTTAAATGATGAAGTTCCTCCATATGGGGGATTTTAAATGTCTATTATTGACAAAGAAGAGGTTATAGATGCTTCGATTCTCATCTACAAGAGTTATATGCCAAAGTGGTTATCTGATTACATGTTTAAAAATCTTTGTGCCAAGGTTCGGGATTGGAAATAATTTGTAGGCAATGTAAGATTTTAACATCAATATAGGAAAGTCAAATCAGTATTTCTGGAATATGAAGTTGGTAAGCTAGAGAAGAAAATACAGAAAAAAGTGGCAATAGTATGGTCCTTATAATGCTATTTATCTAGCTAGAGGAGAAGGTATACAAGGGGTAAGCTAAGCCTATGAGAATTGGAGATATTAAATGCTCGGGTTTTAAAACATTCTCCGATGTGGTAAGTTTTTAACAAAGCATGGAATAACATGTTACACCAGAGGGAAAGGAAGGATTTACTGTTTATTTTGTGATTTCCAAGGAAAAATAGTCATAGAAGGAAATTGTTATGGAGAAGGAAGAGCTTAAGATAGAGAAGGTAAAAAAAGAGATCAGTAATGAAGATGTAAAAGAAATTACATAGGCGCTATCTGATGCTTTGAAAAATATCTTTGCAAAGATTAAGAGAGGCCATAAGAAGTTGTTAAAGAAAAAGGGTCTTGATGTTATTGTGTCCAAAGTGGCAAAAATGGTGATAAAGGCTAAGGCACAATTGTCTGAAACTAAGAATTTATATGAAGAACAAGGGTCTGCAACAGTAGTTGATCTAGACAACATTCTGGGGTTGAACAAAGAAGATGCTGAAGTGGAAGACTCTCTACTTATGGAAGATAAAGATGATTTTTTATATCTATTTCTTCTAATTTTAATGTAAATATTGCACTGTTTGAAAAATAAAATTTAATAGAATGAAATCTCTATTTTCTTACTCATGTGATGTTTATCTTGATAACATTGTGCATGCATTCTAATGACAAATAGGCATTTATGATACTGCAACATATGAAATTAACATAAGTATAGTTGAAAAGCTCAAAATGGTAACCATTTCACGTGATTTAAATCCTAAGAAGAGAGAGAATTAACAAAGTATTACAAAAACATGTTAAAGCCTTTGCATGGCCATATAAAGATTTTCTTAGAATGGATACTAAAATGGCAGTTTATAGATTCCAATGGATCCAGAATTCGAAGTAGTAAAATAGAAGTGGAAAAGACTGAGTCCCGAATGCATGCATTGGTAAAGGAAGAGTTGGCTAAGTGGATCGAACCTAAGTTTCTAAAAGTTTTTTACCATAAAGAATGGCTACCTAATATTGTTCTTGTACCTAAGAAATATGGAAGAGTGAGAGTATGTGTTGATTACAAAGATTTGAATAAGGCATGTCCAAAGGATAATTTTCCTTTGCCCTATATCGATGTTTTGGTCGACAGTGCAGCAAAAGCAGTATGTATTCATTCATGGATAGTTTTAAATATATAATCAGATCTTGGTGGATGTAGTTGACAAAGTGAAGACATCATTCACTATATAATGGGGGGTACTTTATGTTATTGGGTAATGCCATTTGGATTGAAGAATCCAAGGGCTACTTATCAAAGAGGTGTCACGACACTATTGTATGATATGATTCATTAAGAAGTGGAGGTCCACATCGATGATATATTGGTGTGAGCACACAAGTTTTGAGGTGTCCAAAGAATGGATAAGTGATGAATATAATACTTTTTAGAGTCCACTCTCTTGTTTGTGCAGCTAAAAAACATGAGAAAAGCCAAAGAACCAAATCGAGCTAAAATCGGACCGACCAGAATGACATTGGGCAAAATTTTTCCAAGCTGGATTTCCAATATAAAAAACAGGAGAACAAGCACCTCATGGTTAAAGTTTCAAGTCAAATGGCACTTTATAAGAATTTTTTGTAAAATTTTGATTTTGATCCCTATAGAACTTATATCATCATTTTGAAGGCCTAAACGTCATTTTTTAGCCAAATAATCATTTTTCCAAAGCCAAAGGCTAATGAGTATTGCTCTTGGGGATCATTTTATTACGGGAATTGGTCTCGAGAAATATGCTGAAGAGTCAAGCAGTTACATCATTATCGGTACATCTAAGGGCATTTTAGTCATTTCCATACCCCAAAACCCATTTAAATACAACAAAATCCACGAAACCAAAGGGGGCCAAATTTCAAATTTTGTCTAAGTAAGTTTGAGAGAAGAAAGAAGAGAGAAAAGGGAGGAAAAACACCACTCCACCACCACTACTCTTACACCTTAAAAATCCAATCTCCACCACTTTCCAATAACCGGCCACCACCACTCCAGCCACCAAAATTTCTCTTTTCTATCCCTCAAGTGTAAACCTACCTCAAAAACATCCATTTTAGTCTAAAAATTTTGGGTTTCTGATGAAATTTCAAAGTTTGACCACATTCGGGTTTCAGCATTTCGTGACGATTCCCACTCAACACATCAAAGGAGGCACTCTTCAAAGGTATTCCGGAGATTGTTTTACTCCTTTCCTTATTGGTCATTTGTTATTTTTCACATTTCAAGCTTCCATTTTTGTATTTTCTAAGTAAATACCCAAAAATGGACTTAAAGTTGGAGTTTTTTTGTTGGAAAAACAAATTTTGGCCAGGTAAAAATGAACAAACATGGTTAAAAATCCCTACCTTTACTGTTGTGGAGTTCCCCTTTCTCTTTTGGAGAGGATTAGGAAAAGCAAATTGGCTAAAATGGACTTTTAGACATATTTGATATTAACATTTAACCCCGTAAAACATGTTTTAAAAATCATTTTTGATATAGCTATAGTTATGAAAAATACTAAAAATAGAATTTCAAACATCTCGGTATGAAAAATTTCCGATAAAAATTTGTGTTTGGCTGCCGCGTGCGTCGCCCTCTGCAGGCTCATCCTCCTAGGCATTGCGTAGCAGCCAACTGGGCATTACCCAACAAGCAAGGGCTGCAGGCCAACTGCCTGCAGGCTATAGGCCTGTGGGTAAGGCCATCCATGCTGGCCAGTGGGCTAGCAGGCCCAACTCAGGTTAGGCCAAGACCGACTCAGGTCCCTTAGTCTGAAAAAAAATTTTAGACCTATATTTTTAATCTGTTTTTCTCGTTTTTTCTTTTTTGACTTTTTTTTATTAAAATAATTAATATCTTTATATTTATTTCTCATTTTATTGTGTTTTATCACTTTTTACATATAAATAATTATTTTAAAAATGTTTTCAACCAAAATTTTCTTTAGTTATATTTAATTATTGTTAATATTTATTCATCCCGCTTTATATTATATTGTTGTATTTATGTGATTATGTGAATATTATTATTGATAATTTACATGTAAAAATTATTTTAATTACTATTCAGAATGAGATTTATTTTTCCAAACACACGTATGCATTTAGAAAACTGAGACAAAAAGCCAGGTTTAGGGCAGCTAATACAATGCCACGGAGGGAATTATTTTCCGAATATCTTACCCATTTTAATGCAAGTGGAAAATAATTAAAATTGGGCCAAATTGCTTTAAAGAAAAAAAGAATTTTCAATCCGATCACATGCATTTAAAAAATTATTTTCCAGGTCTAGTCGGATTAAATCTACCGAACTAATCTGACTGCCCCCTATTATGCATAACTCCGAGCTATCGTGTCCCTCCATTCTAATATATGCTATTTCACGTGTCTTATTTAAGTCCTATGTGTTTAATTATTTATTTATGCAAATTGAATGAATGTTATTTATTTTTATTACCCCTAGATACTCCTGCATTTTAGGCATTTGTAATCCAATTTCCAAATAAATAAATGTATCCCCTAAGATAGCTTATGTGAATAATTGTAAATGTGTGATTTATTTTAACGCATTTATATATTGCTTTTCGCATGTGTACTCACATTAAACAAAAACAAAAAATCAATTTAAGTTAAAAAATGCTTTGTTTAAAACATGGTCAATTTTTTTTTAAATTATCTTTTTGAAAAGGGATAATTAGATATTTTATTGAAACCCAAACTCTTGTAAGTGGTGTTGGATTCATACTTAGGTTTCGAATAACACCGTGATTTAATTCTAAGTGGAGGTTAGAATCGGGTGGCGACTCTAGTCATTATTTTTAGAGATTCATGTTTGAATTTCTTTAAAATTATTTCCATTTTCAAATTGGATTTCAAAATAAAATCTTGGGTCCGTATTCACGCGCGCATTTAATTAACGACTCTTTTACGGAAACTTTATCTCTCTTTTTCCGCATAAAGTGTTCCAAATTGAGTAAACCTTAACCACTTAGGAAATGATTTATTTTCCAAATCAATTTTCAAACTCCATTTTTATCAAAACTCCTAAGATATTATTCGCACGCGTACTTTTGTTTGAAATGTTCTTTTTCATAAAAACTTAACAAAGCTTCTAAGGCAAGAAGTGTTTTGAAAAGAATTGTTCCACTCATTCAGGAATAATATATCTTTCATTAATTTTTCTCAAAAGAGATTTGTTTTGCGAATTCTTTACAAATTATTCACTTTCTTTTTCAAATAAAAAGGATTTAATTTTTATCCTTCAAAACTCTTTTTAGTAAAACAAAGGTTTGCCCTTTGAGACAAAGGTCAGCCGCTCACAGTGGCGACTCTGTTGGGGATTAAATTCCATTTAAAAAATTTTAAAAAAGTTTTGAAGCATAAAAATTTTTGAAAGTAATTTTGATAAGCCTTTGAAAGATCTTTTTAGAAGACTTAACAAAAATCAGTAACATTTTTAAACAAAGTACTTTCAATCCATTTAAATAGATTATTTATTTTCATATCTTTCCATTATAGTAGACATACCATTATACATGCCACACTAAGATCACCATACCAGCCTTAGCAATTTTCAGAAATCGTCACTTGTGACTGCAAGTTCACAAGGATGCCTATTGGTAAAGCCACCAATAGCCTCATACTAACTCTTCTCTTTTGAACCTATTTGGGAAGAGTAATAGAGTATATTTTTCTTTGGGACCGTCTTTGTTGCCCAGAATTAACCTACCTGTATATAGAATCCTTAACAATTTCCCTTAGGACTTCTTAATGCAAAAAATAAAATGAATCTAGTTCCGACCTTTACCTTTCCCCGCTAAAGGAAAAGTGAAATCTCCCAGGAGTGATTAGAGACTTTTATATCGCGTGGAGAAATAAGGTTGGAAATTTCAGCTTCACATGCTATTTTCTTTATTTGTGTGTTTTGGTTATATGCCAATTACATGCATTTAATTCAATCCTCATACACTATGATGTACATTCATCAACATCCAATAAAATATGACATACGCATACCACATGCCATGCTAACTCACATATTTGTGTACCCACATGCATTTATTATTCAAGCCTTATGACAATCCATCATTTAACCAATATCCCAACTGTTGTTATTCGTGTTTGTCTTGTCCTAACATTACACTAGTCATGTGCATACATACTAGTCCTATACATAGCATTTTATTTGTGACGATCCCAACTTTTATGGGCGTGCAAAGGCGGAAACAATGCATGAAGAGGGATCATCATTCAAACAAAATGCAGTAAATTTTAAACTTTAACTTTATTATAAAAAAACTATTCGAAACAAAACACTATCCAAAAGTATTTCATGTAACAGTCAACTTATTCTCAAAATAAAAAAAAAAGAAAACAAACTACCAAGAGCCCTAATCCAACTCCTCGCTCATAACCCAAGTGTAAGGTTCCCAACAGCAAATCAGGCATCACCGGCAACATCTGAAAAATAATCGCCACTTAGTGACGAGCAACTAAACAAACCTTATACATACGCTCAAAATTAAATAGAATAAGTGACGAGTATAAAGAAACATGGTTTAGGAAAACATGTAAGGTAAAATTTATAAATATACGAGAGTGATATCATTTTTGAAAACGAGAGACGAGATAAGAAACTTAAATAACAAGATATGTTTTAAAACGAAAAGTATCAAATACCTAAAACCAAATGAAATAAATATCACAATAAAAAAAATTCTTAAACCAAATTGAGTATATCAAAACCAGCATTTCCAAAAAAAAAATCTCAATCCAACAACCTTAATTGCATTGGTACAGATGCTTGGGAACAAATCGCGGCTCCCGAACCCTTGGTGAACAAATCGCGGCTCACCTAAATCAAACAATGGGAACAAATCGCGGCTCCCGACCCATAGTCAACAAATTGCGGCTCACATATAAAAAAATGTCTAAATATGGCCAAACTCTCCCTTTGACAAAGAACAAATCTCGGCTCAATGCCAAATAGGAACGACAAGAACCCTACTCAACAAATAGCGGCTAAGTAGGTCATTGACAGTTGAACAATTCGCGGCTCAATGTCAAATGATAAGGTCAAATAAAACAAGGGTCAAATAAAAAGGGTAGTGCTGTCCAATTGTTGAACAAATTGCGGCCCAACAATCGCCAATAATAATAAACATCGTTGGACAAATCGCGGCCCAACACCTTTTTAAATAAAATAACATTAGGACAAATCGCGGGCCAAAATTCACATAAAGAAAAATAACCCTTTTGCATCAAAATTTATTAAGAACTCAAATCGCCAAAATTGGAATAATGTACAAAACATATGAATTCTTTCTGTAAAACAAGGTCAGAAACATTCAGCATAAAAACAATAGCATTCTTGTCCGAATTCCATGGAAATTTCGAACAGGTAAAACACGTATTTTGGCATAACATAGAAGAGTAAATTTGTAGTCACATGTCTTAACAATTAACACGAGTTGGAATTACTCTAAAGCGAGTTACAAATAAAGAGAAATCATAAAAACACTAAAAAGCGTACAATCTAGAAATTTTTCAGAATCAGAAATCATAGGTCAAATTTTACAGAAATTTCGAGCATGAAAAACACAATTTTTGACAACACTTTATGAAAGGAAGTTATAACCCCATGGCTTCAGAATTCATACGAATTAGAATCAGTCAAAACCGATTTGCACAGAAAGAGAAATCGACCATTTACTAAAAATAGACATTCTGGAAATTTTCTAGAATCAGAAAACTTGGATCAACTTCCACCAAACATTCGAGCATGATAAACACCTTTTTTAACAAAACATTATAAAGCAACATTATAGCCCTATGTTTTAAAAAACCATAGGATTTGGAATCAATCCATTCGGATTTACACATCAAAAGATATCTGTCAAAAACAGAAAGGTATGAATTCTGAAAGTCACACAGAGACAGAATTCTAGGGACAACTTACACTCAAAATTTGAATACGAAGAACACTTTATTTAAAAGAATTTCTAAAACAAAATTGTAGCCTTATGTGTCATAATACCATAGGGATTGGAATCAATCCATTCGGATTTACACAGCGAAAGATATCCATCAAAAACAGAAGGTAGTTCCATGTTAATTTAGGCAAAAATCAAAAGAAAACATAAACCAATACTCACCAGCAAATTCGCAACCATATTCACACCATACAAATCATTCAATCATAAATAATTTCGAAACATAAGCATAGGGTAGGTTTAGTTACCTCGATAGCTTAAAATCCCAAAACACCGAAGAGAAAGCCAAGATAAAGATGAGATAGAACGCCTCAAGATAGAGTGATTTGATTGTAACCACAATGGCCGAAAACAACACTAAAGCCATGCAAAAATAATGCTTAATATTCATCTTTGTGGAGATTAGGCCGAAAATAATAAGTTGGAATAGAGAAAGATTGGTTACCTCAAGGATGACAATTATGAACCCAAATGGAAAGAGAGAATCCGAACGAAAAGATGAGAAGTACTCCAATTGCAATGGTTGCACCACACTCAAAGAGATAGCAATAACCTCTCAAAGTCACTCAAGTATCACTAGAATAGGTGTGTTGGCCAAATGAGTTTGATTGAGGGAGGAAGGGTTTGGCCTAAATAATGAGGGAGGAGAGTTAGAAAATTTTTATTATCTCAAAAAGAGAGATGAGAGGATATTTGGTTAGCAATTTAAGAATGAAACAAGACTAGGATAATGCCTGAATTAAAGGGGAAGGATTGGGCCGGATTGGGTCGAATTAAATGGAAAGAATTGTAGTTGATTTGGTAAAATTAATGGTAGAATTGGAGATGATTTGGGGAAGGAAATAACATGATTAAGGAAAGGATAAATTTAACTAATTATGACTTACATCTACACTAATACACGCCCAAAAAAAGTGTTTAGGACCCATAATTACAATAAATTATTAGCTACAATATGTATACATATACAAAAATAATCATATTAATAACAAAAATAAATACCGATAACAATAAAAATCATAGTACCAGTAATAATAGTATTATTACTTAAGAAAATATTCACTAAAGAAAAAGATAAGAGAACTGTATCATCAGAAATTTTTTGGGGTATTACATTATTAATACATGTTATGTGCCATACTAACCCACATTCATATTGGCATCCCATCTAGGCACCTTACTAGAGGCTACTTGTTTCGCATTTAGAGCACTTTTTGGAATGCGATGGTCTATTAGCATTTAGGGAGTCCATCGCCATTCTTAGACTTGCTTGCTTTTTAGGACCCATCAGCCCTCCATACTTCCATAACATCTTATAGTCTTCCTGTCAGTGTCACTCATATTATGCTATATCATGCATACAAACCCTATTGTGCATACCGTGTCATGTCATTCACATGATACCATGATATGCCATACATCATGACATCCACATGTCATATCATCCATTATACCATTACATGCTCACAATACCATGTCATGCATATTATGCCATGTCATGCATATTATGCCTTGTCATACATATCATGTCATGTCATTCACATTATACCATACCATGTCATATACCTTGATATCCGTATGTCATATCATCCATTATACCATGCTATACACATAAGAAAATGCCATGCATATAATGCCATGTTATGCATACCATGCCATATCATTCATAAGATATTATGTCATGCATATTTTTCCATGTCATACATACAGTGCCATGTCATTCACACGATGCTATGCCATGTCATAGGCCATGGCATCCACATGTCATACTATCCATTATACCATGTCATAGACATTATTCCATGTTACACATATTATGCCATGCCATGTATATAATTCCATGATATCCACATGATTCTATATCATCCATCTGACATATCATCCATTATACCATGCCTTGTCATACGCTATGTCATCCATATGTCATATCACCCATTATGCCATGTCATAGACATTATTCCATATGGCGTATATTACGCCATATCATGCATAAAATGCTATAATATCTACATGATTCTACACCATATGCTATATCATCCACATGCCTTGTTATACACATTATGTCATGTCATGACACTTATGATATGTCATTCATTCAATGTCATGTCATGCATCTTATGCCATGTCATTCACACAATGCTATATCATGAACCTTAAACCATGTCATTCACACAATGCCATGACATCCACACATCATGTCATTCATATAGTGCCATGTCATTCATACAACACCAGTTCATAATTCTAGCCTGTTCCTCATGACATGTCATCCATAATGTCTTAAACATGTCATTACATTCATCATACTATGATCCTGTGACAACACGACATCTTAATTGCACTATATTGTCTTATAGCATAGGTCGTCCCATAAATCTACATTTCATATCTTTTACCTTTATATATCTAAGGGTATCGAACATATAAATGCCATTTAGCGTACCTGCTACATGTTTCATGATTATGATTCACATAAATTCGTCATGTCTTCATGGATTAAATCCACTATCACATATCTCATGCATTCATGAGTCTGCATGAGTTAGATTCTGGCTAATAAGGTTGTTTTAGACCTTATATTCCTGGTAATAGCTTGTATCAATTGGTGATATTTTTATTAGTTTTCATCTGTTTTCTTTTGTGTTTTCAAGTGATTTCTATGTTTTTATTCTTTTATCGATTTTTGTTACTTTTTGAAAGGATGTTGTATAATTTGAATCTATTTTGGTGACTCCAGTGTTTATAAGTATTTGGATCCTTTGATATTGTTTCTTTGATGTGTTTTATATCTTTGAGAGATAAGAATAAGAATCAAAGATTAAAAGTGGAGCACGGGAGTCAAGAAAAGAAGATATTACTGGCAAAAAGCCTGGCACGGTATGCCAGGGTAAAAATGCAGATTGGCAGAAGGATGCAGGAGTAGAGAGCTGAGATACTGGGCAAGGTATGCCAGGGGACAGGGCACGGTGTGCCAATCTGATTCTGTAGTTGGACAGAAGGTTTTGCTCAATGGTAGACAAAATGCTGAGCACGACGTGCCACTTTTAGGGGCACAACGTACCACGACCTAATTCAAGAAAAAATACAGAGATTGTAACTCTTTTGGTTTCTTTTTATTACAGAACATAGACATACTCTTTTTAGGTTTATTTTTCATCATCTTTGTTTTAGCAAACTTTTAAGAACCCTAGGTTTAAGAATTTTCTTTCTAATCAAGATTCAGGATTTGTTAATCGAAAGTGCTTGCTTGGAATCTTCCCCTTTTGAGGAAAGTTGGTTTATACAAACAAGTGAGTTTTCTAATAGAGCATCACCTTTGCGAGATATTCTACCTACAAGAGTCCAACAATTCGATATTGAGTTTTACCTAAGTTTTATATTTCATCTTTCTATTCGATTTTCAATAGTGAACTACTAGGGATATTCTCTGTGATTGTATTCATTAACTTCATTCATTCTTATTAATACGATCCATCGATCAATGATCTAAGTTGTGTTTGTGGTTTTGATTAATTTTGTGCATAACATCGTAATCTTGGAAAGAAATTTGATTCATATCTGCTAAGCGATCCAGACTGACAACTAGGTAACCGAGAGGATTGACAATCCTGTGGAATATAAGCATACCTATTTTCTGATTCATAGAACTAGGCAGACTCATCAAGAGAATCTTACCCTAGTAACTTAACAGAGTACGAGTAACTACCATATCGTGCATTTAAGATTAATCTGAATACTTGCATTGCTTTGGTTAATTGGTTTTTGGTTAGGCTAATAAGATTCATCTATATTAATATTCGCAGATCGGTATAACCATTGAAAGACTTCCCAAGGTTTCCGTTATTAAGGGTTTGTTTGATAGGGTCACTATTAGGAGTATTTTAATTTAGTTTAAATTTTAGAATTAATTTCATTGCCTATAACACGCTAAAACCCTAAACTAGATATTACAGAGGTATTTTCCTTATGAGATCAGTACCTGGACTTTAAGAACCAGAAACAACAGGATACACTGCCCTTGAGTTGGGTGATCGGAGCAGTAATTTCATATCACTGTCGACACGTATCACCATCCTTTATCAAATTTCCCTTATGGTGGGGTAAATAATTAAGACACACATCACCATTTCATACATGTATATGCTAACAGATAACTATTAATTATTTGATAGTGCATGTTACATTTTCATCACTACCAAAGGATATATGTCACACTTACCTGTAGCCATATGCATATACTTGTATGCAACATACGGTATGCATTAATCCTTTGTGAAGCAACCATCTTATGGTATTTACCTGTGTGATCATTCATATCTTTCAAGCTTATACACCTTCGTACATCAAGCCACTCATCCATTATCCATGCATACATGTATTTATGTATCCATATGTTCCTCTAAGTTTTCTTTCTATTTTTTTATCTAAATGGGTCAAAGATTCAATATCAGAATAGAGGAAAATCTTGGAGAAAGTTCAGGCTTATCAATAAATTGTCAGGTTAGGATAGAAAGAATGGCACACTTGGATCAAACAAAAATGGACTCTAGAAGGGTTCAAGGTCTACAGGTGGGCCAGGATATCATAAATGGTATAATAGATGAACTGATAGATTATCTTGCATCCCCTTAGTTTTGCCAGATCATAAACAACAAGGTGAAGTCAGTTATAGAAAGCACCTTAGAGCGAAATGCCATGCTAAAGGCAAAGTGTACTGACTTAGAACTGTAGAATATGACATTAAAGAGTCAACTCATTGCTAATTCCCAAATCATTCTAGAGGTTAAGCAGAATTTTTTTTTGCACCTGCAGCCAACCACTGCATTCTTCGATGCCTTCAGCTGTAGTTGAAAAGCCCTGGACCCCTAACACTAGCAGAGCAGAAGCAAAGCCAAGTCAGGGTACTAATCTTTTCCAGTCTACCTAGCCAAGGGGAGTCGTGGCAATCACCCAGGGGAAATAACCTCTGGTTATGAAAATGCCTATATCCCCCTAGGTGACACCAATTAGAAAAATGTTTACTAAATGTCGTAAGCTAGGGCAATTGATGAATGTTAAACCATACACCCTAATAGATGAAGAAGACAAGGGGATTTTTTGTGCTTACTACATGGCCAGGGGGAACCATACCAATGGGTATTCTTGTTTGAAGGAGGCTATTAACCAATTAGTTAAATAAGGATTGCTTAAGGAACCTAGACTGTACGAGCACAGTGTTAAGCACGAAAGGGAGCAACCTCATAAAGGGGATGATGAACTTCTACGCTTAATGTAAGAATAACAAAGTTGAAATATCCAGGAATGGATATCTCTATTGTGTAAAGATTCCCTTCCTATAGGGGGTCATTTTGTTTTTGAACTTATTTTGTGCTAATATTATCATGAACAATATATGATGAAATTTTTTAGCTTTAATACATTATTATCTATGCAATCTCTTTTTACATTTATCCTTTTGAGTGATCCATTTCATAAAGAACACATTAAATTCAGTAAATCTGAATACCATATGACGTATGTAAAGTCACTTTGAAAATTAACATTCTATCTTGAATTGGTGAGGTAGAGAAATGAAAAATGTCAAAGAAGGCATACTCAAACTTTGGTCACAATCCCAGTACTAGCAACAATAAGCACCCCACTCAAGTTGGAAAATGTTTTAAATGTGGATATAAATAATTTTGCTACATGTGTTCCATCCATTCTTATTATAAATATTGTGTTTTGAACAACCTAATGCAATAAAAATCCTTTTATCCTGCTTAATTATGCGATGTTTACTGTTGGAACCCTAATTTTAATTTGGTTTTATTGATGAAAAAATTATGTTAAGTGTGTTATTGAAAATTAAGAATATTATTTTTTTCTCCAACTTGGTACGTTGACGTGTCTATTATGTGTGCAGAAATTGTCTCAATAACACTGTCTGGTGATTGCCAAATTTAGTGAGGCAAATAGAAGGGTACACATGCAGATGTTCTGATCTAATACCATATCCGGAAATATTTCAGTACAAGATCAGACAGGATCAATCTTTATGCTGATAAAATCACCTTCTGTGCTGGCAGTATCTTAGCATCATTGGAAACCCCTTACTGAAGACAAAAACTCATCAAACAGCTATACCTCTCTAATCCAACGATTAGAATTCAAATGAGATTCAATGGCTAGCTCAAACATGCAGTATAAATAGCCCAAGTCTTCAACAATGCAAGGTTACAAATTTTCAAGAGATCAAAAGAGAACAAGCTCTTCAAATTTCAAATCTCTGTAAATTCAGCTAGAAAGAACTTGCATTGTTTGTTCAAAAACTGCTATTAAATTCTTTCTAGAGATCAAACTGTCACATCCCCACCTCTAGAAGTACATCTAAAAGGAGGAGGACAACCAAATACAATCACACACAACATACATACCATCTTCTAGGGCCACAACCTGTTAACATTTACATATATACATATATATTTACAAATAACATCTTTAACACTTGTCACAATACCAAAAAGTAGCATTCCATAACTTCCCAACTCTTCCACGTTAATTGGGATTTCAAGGAATGCAACACTTATACAAAATACACTTCAACAGTTTACAGACAAGGATTATGCATGCTACATGTG
>CAOJCR012445784.1:0-10319 GCA_948330485.1 Euphorbia neoarborescens | reverse complement strand
CATCCACAACCTTAACAAACAACCTAATCAACACAAAATCAACAAATGCATAATTATCACTAAACTAACATCCAGTTCATAACCATAACCCTAAAAACTATCAAATTCAACAACAAAATCAAGTTTAATCAAAAACATGTTAAGAGAAGAGTTTAGTTACCTCATCACTGAAGAAGATGAAAGGAATTGAAAAGCAAACCGTAAGAAATGGAGATGAGAGCTTCGAAAATCCTCCGGAGAACACCCGAATCCAAGCTCAAAAACTAAACCCCAACCGAGACTCCATGATTGAAGCTTGAAATCAACAAGAAGATGGTGTGGGAGGGGAAGAGGAGGCCGAACATAGGGGGTAGAAGGGTTAGGTTTCCCTCTTATTCTTCTTCTTCTTCTTCTTTCTTTCTTTCTTTCTTTCTTTTCCCCTTTTTCCCAACAACACATATATTCATATATACAAACTCAAAAGCTTGGGTTTTGGGTTGGGTTTTGATGGGTCCAACCATGGGTTAGGGTAACTTCATCAAAATAGGCTTAAGAGGGGTTAGATATCGGCTTGCCCTTCCGAACATTGGTCCAAGAAATTAAAAGTGGCCCAGCTAACAACAACATACCTTAAAACAAACACATAGTCTGTTCTTAAACAAAAATCACAAGCATAAAGCCTAATTAAGAAACTCGGGGTATTACAGACATACAATACAAGCTAAAATATGTGATTTTTGTGTATTTAATGAGTATTTTGTGATAGAATATTTATTTTTCAGGTTTTTCAAGACTAAAGATGTTTTAGGACATTTATAATGGATCAGGACAAATGGCTTGAATTATGGATAAAAAAAAGAAAAACAAAAAATTAAGGGATAAAGGACAGAACACTCTCACGATTGTGACACAAGCCAGCACGCCGATCCTGAAGAACAAACAAGGTGTCGCGATCGCGACCTGCTCGAAATTATGACCGTTGGTGCAACGGTCAATAGGAAAATGGCTATTGTTCTCCCTCCATTTTCCCTCCAATTCAAACCTTATCCATTCATAACCAATCCTAATGCATCCTATTTCTTTAAAACCAATGATAAAGACTTGTAACTACCCTAAAACTCTATTAAAATCCATCAAATGCAACATTTACAGTAGATTTTGAGAGAGAGAAAGCACTTAAAGAAGAGAAAGAAGTTCTAGAGAGAGAGACTCTGTAGAGGATGAATTCCACAACAAGGAGAAGATCCTTAGGAGTAAGAAGAAGCCCTTCCATTCAGAAGAAGCATCCTTCTTGTGTGGAAAGGTTTACAACTCCATTAAGAGTTTCAACCCCTTCCATGGCATTTTCTGTATTTCTATTTTTTTGTTTTCAATGATTGCTAATCAAACTCTTGTATTTTGTGTATTTAACGAGTATTTTTATGTTAGAATGTTTATTTTTCAGGTTTTTCAACACTAAAAGTATTTTAGGACATTTATGAAGGATCGAGACCAACGGGATGAATTATGGACCAAAAACGAAGAAAAGTGAAAAATTAAGGGAGATTGGATAGAACTCTGTCTTGATCGCGACTTGCCTATATTGTGATCGTGACCCAAACGTACAAACTAGCCCTGAAGAATAATAGGTGTGTCGCGATCACGACCTTCTCTATCGCGATCGTGACCTTCTTGAAAATCTGACCGTTAGGAGCAACAGTAAACATGAAATGGCTGTTGTTCTCCCTCCTTATTCCCTCTGAATTGATGTTTATCCATTCTAAAACAATCCCAATACATCTTACCACTTTAAAACCAATCAAAAACACTTATAACCACCCAAATAATCTATAAATAGCCATTAAACTCGGCATTTTTCTTTCAAAAATTTGGAGAAAGCGCGCTCTACATAAGAAATAAGAGTTCTACAAAGAGAGACTCTGTAGGGATGATTTCTATAGCAAATCAGAGGCTTCATAGAAGTAGGAATAAGCCTCTCCACCCAAAGAAAGGCTCTTTCTTATGTGGGAAAGGTATACAACTCCATAAGTGTTATATTCCTTCCCATGGTATTTTTTATGTTTTCTGTTTTCTGTTTTGAATTAGGGTTAAACATACTCTCTGTATTTGATCACTTGCTTACACGAAATTCCCCAAAGTGATGACAAACTCCTATTGGGAAATCTTTATAATTATTGACAACCATTATACAGATTTAATGTTATAGTTTTTGTTGCAAGAGTTCATCATTATCTATGCTGATTTCTAAACATGTTATTTCTATGAATAAGATGGGATTATTTTATTATTACTTGATGATTCTTTGATTAATTCTTGGCTTAAATGCTAGATATGCATATTGAGTTAAACATCACCAAGTGTATATAGAATTAAAATGAGTTTCAATGTTATTTGATGAAGATGGCATTGATATTATGCATTAATACTTAAATGCATGAAAATGACTTGTAACGTTGTATGTTATAATAAAAAAAAGACATAGGATGTTACATGTTTGATTTATACATGAATTGGGTTAGGTTAAACATACTTAATATAATGTAAAAACCATTGTAATAAACAAAGAATAGTGTTTTTCCATGTATTTGGATCAAGAGTAATGTTGGATGGTTTATGTGATTAGTCTACATAAGTTATAAGTAATTCGAATCATTCTCAATAGAATATATTTTTCATTAAAAATACTACTATGTGATTACGAATTGATGTAGAATTCATACTAAATAATCGAATTTTAGATTGCTATAAACAGAATATATGCCTACTGTGTACGTTTTTCCTTATAGGATCGATACTTGGACTTACAATCCATTTTATATTACTTGTGTGACCCGTATACTTGCGGAAGGGTGTGAATTTATGTTGTGCATAACCAAATATATGTGGGAATGTGAATGGTCGACTAAGACTTGAGTTTATACACTTAAATAAAGCGCACCAAGTTTTTGGCGCCGCTACCGGGGAAAAGTAACGGTGACTAGTGGGTGAAAGTATTCAATTCTGATTTATAGATATTATATGTAGTTATATTTCTTATCACTTATGTCATCTTATATATTATCTTATTCATCATTTATGTACTCTTTCAAATTTTGAAGGATATTATTGATGTTTATGCCAAGAACAACAAGTACGGGACAACCTCTCAAACCATTCAATCCTAAAATCGATACTCGATGTAGGAGAAGAAATCAAGTCAACATTATGGCTAAATAAGAACTACAACAACGTCTTATGGATTACGTGGTTCCTAGTCTCCATGGAACCCAAGACAAGCTAGTACGACCACCGGTCAATGCCAACAATTTTGAAATCAAACCTGCTTTGTTAAACATATTGCAAAACAACTTGGTATTATATGGTTTGCCGAATGAGGATCCCAACACTCACATTTCCAGTTTCCTTGAAATTTGTGATACTTTTAAGATTAACATGGTTTCTACAGAAGCAATTCGCCACCAATTATTCCCTTTACTCATAAAGATAAGGCGAAAGTTTGGCTATAGTCACTTCCCTAAAATTCCACCATTACTTGGGATCAACTAGCCAAGCCTTCTTCTCCAAATATATCCCTCTTGCAAAGACGACACGATTGATTAAGGAAATCACTTCATTCTCTCAATTTGATGGTGAATCTTTGTATGAAGCATTGGAGCGCTTCAAAGGCTATATAAGGAAATGTCCACACCATGGATTTCCTAGAAACATTCTCATACAAACTTTCTACAATGGAGTTGATACAACTAGAAGAGGAACCATCAACGCAAGGTTCGGGGGTTCATTGACGAGGAAGACAACCGAATTGGCATTTGAATTTTTGGAAGAGATGGAAAAAGACAATAGCATATGGCCAATGGAGAGAGGAAATAACGGCGATCAATCAAATGCTGTGAAAGGGATTCACCAAGTAGATCCTTTAACAATCATGCAAGCACAAATCGCTGCATTGGAACACAAGTTTGAAAATCTTCCTTGGGATGTTTAGGCCAAGGGAATGAAGCGAATGGTTATGATGGGGATACAACTCAAATGGATGATATGGAACAAGTACATTATGTACAAGGGAATGCACAAAATAATCCGTACTCCAACACCTATAATCAAGCGTATTATAATCATCTAAATTTCTCATTGAGGAGGGATGGCCACAAGCCTCAACAATCATACCAACCGCAAGACAAGTTTTCCATGATCACACAGAAGATTGACAAGTTTCTGGAGACCACTAATTCAAGGTTTGATCAAAACGGTGAAAAGAGGGTTGAAATGTGCTTGGTTGTTTTTACTCTTCCTGTCTTTCTAGCCACTATCTTGGCTGAAACATAGAAACATAAGCAGAAGTTTGAACCACTACATGTAGACTACCCTATTAATTTCATGCATCAGACACAACTCGGACTAACTAGGAAAAAATAAACAAGCTAATCAGCCATATCTATATTCCATAGTTCAAATCACGTACTTGAAAGACTGGCATTCTAGAAAGTCTAACGACAATATTATTCAACCAGCATCATAGAATTTTTATAATCATACAAACAAGCAACACATACTAAGCAAAGGAATTCAATGCAACCCGGACCAGCAATAGAATTGAATCCTGACTAAACTCAGAAAACTAAATACAAACCTATCATGAAAAAACAAAAAATAAAAAATAGGCTCAAAACATGCAATGTCACCCCACACCTAGATTGTACTTACTTCCAAAAGTGTAATAAGAAGAACGTACAAAATAAGTGTAAAGTGTATAAATGAGAAATGGGAGGGTACTAAAAGGTCAGTCCCCGATAGGGGTGGTAGTGGTGAATAAGTTGGAGGATATTCCCAACCTTGTGAATCACTAGACCGGGAAGCAAATGCCTCTAAATTCTAAAGTTGGGTCCTAATCTGATGTAGCTATCTCTCTTGGGAATGTATCTATGCTGCCTAAAAATCAAACCTAGCATCCATTCCTGTCATACACTGAGCCTGGTGACTAAAGTGAGCTTTATATTGCTTGAATCTGGAGTCTATATAAGACATCTACTGTGGCTGGCTCAACTAAATGTCATCAATTTTCTGGAGGAGGACATCCATCCTAGCAGCTGAAGCTTGCCTCCTAGATGGAGGATCATTAGACTCAGGCTTAGTATGCATTTTTGGGACATCCTCATCACCAGAAGCATATATATGCTCTGTAGGCCTCTTATTCATTTTTCCATCAGATGTGCCAGTGGAAGGACCACAGTCTATACCCTTGGCAGTCACCTGTTGGGGTACTAGTCCAATTTAGAGATCACAGCAATCATTCCCCCGACAGTATCTACTAAATTTAGTGACCAGATATCTTATGGATAATCCGGTCTAGAGGCTCTTAAACCTACATTGGAATTGTTGAAGTATAAATTTTTCCAAATGCATAGGTGTACATGATCTAGCATAATAAATCAGGATTAATTCTGGGATAGTAACCCTGTTACTTTCGGGCTTGCCAGACAGGTTCCAACAGATGAACTTGCACAATAATCAGAGGGATAGACTTTTTATCAAGCAGATCTTACCTTGCGGCTATCATAGGAGCCCTCCCTAGTGAGTTCATGCTAGAAAATATCTTTTGCCATTCCCTCAGGCTATGTGATGTATACACCCTCACTTTTGTGTAATGCTAAGTTAACAGTAGTATCATTTAATATATATGGGGTGCCAAACAATAGAAACTGAATTTTTATTTTACTTGGCCTGTGTCGTGACCCTTTATCAAACCTTAGGAATGTATAAAATTCCCTATTTAGATCCGGATACGCAATCTCACCCTCAGTAACTAAACTAGTCAATTTTAGGGCCTTTAAGTATCCCATGAATTCGACCCAAAGTCCCTCTCTATGAATAATCTCAAGGTCAAGTTGTTTATATGGAAGAATTAAGTACTTACTGAATTTTAAGTATTGCTGCTCCTCATTTATCCTGTGTAGCTGGAATGGACAGCCCACACATCAGGAGGAATACATGAGATAGCCCAAAGGAGAGTTGTCTTGAGGTACATACTCTCCCCCTTTAGCTATTTGAGATGAACTGACTGTTGTGGATCGTTTTGCAACTCGTTTTATCCTGCAAAATAAGGGAATGTAAGACAAGAATGCTTAACAAAAGGAAACCTCAGGAAAATACATAATGCACCACACATACAAGCTAGACCAGAAACAGTGTTTTATTGATTTTAGTCAATGTATGGGCCAATGCAACACTGTTTATAATCCACTTAACTAGAATAGGTTGCTGACACAAGATGTCATCGACAAATTACGTGCAAGAAGAGGACATTAGCATTCGTTCGTCATGTGCTTCCAAAGAATGTATTGCACTCCCCACCTTATAATTATCTCTAGAAAACACACATCAAGGAGCCAATACACAGGTCACAAAACAATGGGAGATTTCTATGAAATATAAAATTTCTCGTATTCCCTAACAGGCGGTCATTGCTCAGCATCAAATTATATAATCGAATTATAAGCATAAGGCCAATTCATCTTAGTCTTCAACACAACTCCTAGTCCAACTAAAATATGAATAAAGATGGCATTAAGGCAATCAGGATCATCCCTGTTGTGGTCTCATGAAGGTGTAATCAGAATGTGTAGTGTATAATCCATACTTGATGCATAAAAAATGCAAAGCATTTAAGTATATCAAGCAATCACTTAAGCGCAAGCAACATTCACAAATAATTAGCAACACCCTAAACCTGAACTGAGAGATCAGAGGTCCAAGAGACATTTCCACTTGGCAATAGTCACCATATATCTAAGCAAAGGGGGAATCAACAAATTTAGCCAACTAAAATCAACATATAAGTAAGAACACCAAAGGAATGGCATAAACAAAAATTAAAATAGAAGAAAATTCAAGAATACACAAAACACAACAACCTTAAATGCTATGATAACAATCAATATGCAATTAAATAGAAGCAGCAAGATAGCAAGGAATTAAAGAAACTGAAGGAATTAGGGTGAGATTCGTACCTTGGTCCCATATTTTGAAGTTAGGTCAAAATCCAATAACTTGTTACTCCACAACCGAAAGTTAAATTAAAAAGAATATAAATATATAAGGAGAAGAAGAAGATGAGATAGAGGGGAAAGAATGAAGAACATTTAGAATTGAGAATTATAGAGAAAAGAGGTTGAGAAACAATGCAAGAAGATGAAGAAATGGGTAATGAAGAAGAAGAAAGGGTGTACGGGAGACAGAAGAAAGATATGGAAAGACAAAAATTAAAAAAAAAATATACACATGTTTACATTGGGCTTGAGGTCGAGTAGCACTGTGCTCGACCTCGAGTCAAGTGTGTTAGAAAGAGGAGCATGTACTCAAGTGTTGGGCTCGTCGAGCCTAACCCTGAGTAGATGCTTTCGTTTTGGCCTCATGTACTCGAGTGTTGGGCTTATTCAGCCCAACCTCGAATAGAAGCTCTGTTTTTGGCCTCTTGTACTTGAGTGTTGGGCTTGTCGAGCCCAACCTTAAGTAGAGGCTAATTTTGTTACTTATTTTCCTTAATTTTTTATATGCTCCTTACCTCATTTTTTACGCCGATTCCGATCTGTGCCACATGTATTCGACTCCTATGAAATGAAACAAACATGAACATAAAATACAAAACTCAAAATGATTTACGTCTTACACATGCTATGTTTATAGTTGGAAAAGGTCGACTTTTTCAGATTTTCATGCATCTTAGAAGCGCATTGCCTCCTTTTCCCTGAACTCGATTCCATAGAAGTATTTCTTCAACCGATGTCTGTGTACCTTTTGTATTCCCTCCGGTGTCTCAATTTCCACCATTCTCAAAGGGTAAACTGTACGTACAAGAAACAGACCGGTCCACTGACTCCTTAATTTTTGTAGAAAGAGTTTCAACCTTGAATTAAATAGTAACACTGAATCCCCAGGGTTGAACTTCTTCTCCATGATATATTGATCATGCCATCTTTTGGTCTTCTCCTTATAGATGCTTGCATTTTCATTTGAGCTAAGACGAAGCTCATCTAACTCGTTCATCTATCTAAGTTAAAGATCACCTACACCTTAAAATCAAAATTTAGAAAATGTAATGCCCACAATGCTTTATGCTCAAGTTCTATAGGCAAATGGCATGCTTTTCCAAATACAAGACGGTAAGGGGGTATTTCTATTACAGTTTTGTTTGTTGTCCTATAGGCCCACAATGCATCGTCTAATTTAAGACACCAATCTTTCCTCGATGCATTGACCATGTTTTCTAAGATTCTCTTTATTTCCCTATTCGTTAGCTCAACTTGCCTACTAGTTTGAGGATGATTGGGTGTAGCTACCTTATTGGTAATGGCATACCTACATACTAGTGTATCAAATGATTTATTGCAAAAGTGGGTCCCCCATCGCTTATGATAGCTCAAGGAATCCCAAATCTCATAAGGATGTTCTTTTTAAGGCACTTGTTAACTGCTTTACTATCATTGGTAGGTAACGCCACTGCCTCGACCCATTTAGAAACATACTCAACCATTACGAAAATTTATTGGTTGTTATATGATATTAGGAACGGTCCCATAAAGTCAATACCCTAGACATTAAATAGTTCACACACTAAGATGCCTTGTTGGAACATTTCATCCTTTCTGGAGATATTCCCTGTTCTTTCACAAGTGTCATAAGTTTTAAGGTAGCTTTCAATATCCGATTTCATTATCGGCCAATAAAACCCACTAATCAAAATTTTCCCTAGTGTTCAAGTCCATACAAAATGGCCTCCAGCCTCTCTATCATGACATATCCTAATCACAGACGGTACTTTCTATCAACACAAAATGTAAACAAAAATGGATCATCCTAAAAATAATCCCTTACATCATCTACACTTTAGTTTACAATGTCTGCACGGCATGGAGTTGAATTTACTATATATAATTGTTCATCTGGAAACGCCTCTTGGATGTCAAACTCATCTTCAGAATCTTCTTTTGCAATAGGTAATCATGAAAAATGGCCGGCCACCGCATTCTCTGTGCCCTTCTTATCCTTGATCTCAACTTTAAATTCTTCATAAATTGGGTAAAAAACCATTTCCACCGCTGCCCTAAGCAAGCATGATGCACAAATATCAGGTGTAGCATATCATATTCATATGTCAACAATAGTTGGTATTAATAACATGAATTTCACACAATACCGCAAGTATACCAGTCATAAAAGTAGTATAAAATGGATTTTTAAGTCTGAGTATCGATCCCATGAGGAAAAATGTATACAATAGTTTATACATTCTTATTTTATATTTATGGTGATCCTAAATTGATTGGTTTGGGGTGAATCGTACATCGTATCATAGAAACATAGAATTACTTCCTATGTTTTCCATTTCATATCAAAGATTACCTATTCATTTGGATTTTCTGTATACTATACTCATGATTACTTTACTACTACTTGCTATTCAAATGCATGAAGAAAGATCACCTCTTTCTCATTTTGGGTGGTTAAAACATATGGTTATGTATGGTTAACTCTAACCGAATTCATGCATAAATCAAGTATACAATGTTCTATATCTTTTGGTTATCATAATATACAACATTATAAACCATTTTCATGCATTAAAGATTCATACATGATATTAATGTCATCTTCACATCCTACCACCACAGACAACATCAACACTCATTCTAATCCTATATACAATTGGTATGGTTAACTCAAGATGCATATCTAGCATTTAAACCAAGAATTAAATAAGCAATAATCAAATAATAATAAAGAAACCCATGTGAATACATGTTTAGAGCATAATATAGATAATAAATAACTTTACATCAAAAAACCTAAACTCAATCACTACAAAGGGTCATGAATCCTTTGCAATAACTGCCCAATAGAGCATGTCATAACCCCGAGGAGTTTTGTGTAAGAAACGAACAAGTGTTAGAGTATGGTTAACAATAATCAAGGATTAAATAAAACAGAAAACAATGAAAATACCATGGAAAGGTATTACAACCCTTTAATAGTGTTGTAAACCTTTCCACACAAGAAGGATTCTTCTTCTGAATAGAAGGGCTTCTTCTTACTCCTATGTATCTTCTTTTTTATGTTGAATTCGTACAAGACAGAGTCTCTCTCTCTAGAACTCTTCTCTTTTCTTGAAATGTGATTTCTCTCTCAAAAACTTGCAGTAAATGTTGAGTTTGATGGGTTTTTATTGAGTTTTAGGGTAGTTACAAGTGTTTTTCATTGGTTCTAAAGTGATAAGAAGTATTAGGATTGGTTAGGAAAGGATAAGGGTTGATTTAGAGGGTAATTGTAGGGAGAACAAAGGCAAA
>CAOJCR012444913.1:0-13564 GCA_948330485.1 Euphorbia neoarborescens | reverse complement strand
ACTTTAATATGCATGATTAATATGTTTATTGCTAGTAAGCTAGTCCTTGAACTTTGTATCATTTGTTGGATTGGAAGTATGATTTTACATGTAGTGGTTCAACATTCGGAGCCCGTGTTTATGTTGTAAATTGTGATAGTGATTAGGAATACCGGATGGATAACATAACTGCTACCCTATACATGCAAATTTGCTTGGGCGACACAATTTTTTAGCCTAACAAGACTATCTCACATCAGTCTTTATCTTTTCTGTGAGACAATCATGCATACATGTACAAGATCATGGAACCTAACATGCTCTTGCACTTGGCAATAGTAAGGACTCAATATGTAAGGACTCAATATGTGGAGACCCTTAGGTATAATCACACTTACACACACTTCACCCTTTTTGTATATTTTAACCTCTTTGAACTTGACATTAACTAGCCCGTAAAACCCTTTATTTGAGCTTTGGCCTATTCTTTCACGAGCCACAATACAAGGCCTATGCCTTAAAGCTTTAAGCCCAAATCCCTTTACTATTAACTTCCCATTTAACCCATCCTTCCCTCTTACTCAAGTTAGTTCTTGGTTAATAAACTCCATTGTTTATTTCTGGGTATTTTTTTTCATCTTTACACTTGATCTGATCGCCCTTTCTTATGTTCTTTATGTTAAAAAAATATTATAATAATAATAATTTTTTTCGCTCTTTTGTTTCATCTTTGTTTGTTCAAATATATTAGTAGTTTTCTTTTGCTGTTTGGAGTGGGCTTCCAAATATCAAAAATCATGAATTTTTGGGGTTTATAAATGCTAAAACTATGTTCTTTTCCCGAATGGTTGAGGAATCTTCACCTTTATGTGTTCTTTGTTATCTATTGTGATTAAGACTTCTCTATTTCTTTCCTCTGAGTCTGGGATGTTTTGTATATAAATGTGGGGTTCTCTCCCTATTTTCTCGTCTCATTCCTTTGTGTTTGCACTTAGCTACTGATTAGTGATGTGTGTTGGAAATTTGTGATCTTTTCATGTTTCTTTGTATACCCGTGAATAGCCAAATTCTATTTTGAACTTTAATAGAAGGGTTATAACACCAAATTGACCTTTGACACACCCATCCCATAACCTCTAACATTACAAGCCGACAAGGTTCTCTGATTTTGTCCTCTTTGCCAATGACCGTGCTAGGATTATCATTAGTTCTCCATGTGATATGCATATGTATGATTATATGAGTGATTTCTTTGAGTACACCCAGTCTGAGTTTTGAATTATTTGCTTGAGGACAAGCAAGGTCTTAAATAGGGGGTAGTTGATGAGGTTGGGATTGACCTCATATTTTCACTATGCTTTTGGTATATTTGGTGGAGTTTTCGCAGTGTTTTCATTCTTATTGGTCCTGTTTCGTTTGTTTTAAACTGTGTCCATGTTTATCATATTCTGTGTTAGTTTAAGTTGTTTAGGTCGCCATTTCATTTATTTAGTGTGTTATTTTATTTTTTTATTATTTCATTGATTTCTTCACAGGTATTCTAGTGTGTTTGTGGACAGGGCTTAGGTCGGGATTCCAGAAATCCATATGAAGAGGCATGCAAAAAAGAGGCTGGGACTCAAAAGCAGAACTACAAGAGTTGGCATGATGTACATGACCTCATATAGTGAGGCCCAACTCATGTAATGGGAATGATGCCATTCAGTAGCACAACATGACCTGTAATGTATCACACGACTTCGTGTGATGTTGATCATCTCGTACAATTGGAACCATGACTTTCAGGGGATTCACGCGCCTTCGAGTAGCCAGAACATGCACTTGTATAGTCTTGCACAAGAAAAACATGACTTGGAAGAAGAATACGACCTCATGTTGCCAAGCCTAACTCGTGTAAGTCAGTACAGGCATTAGGAGTAGAACACGAATTTGCCAAAGTACACGACCTCGTGTTGGGAAGCTCAAGTCGTATAGTTAGTCGCAGATAATGTAGAAGCTGATTTTTATTAGGTTTTTAATTCCTATTTAGCATTTAATATAAATAGAACTTTTTGTATTAGATTTTCTTTAGTCAGACAATCTGTAATTCTCCTTACATCTCTCTAGAACTTAGTTTTTAGCTTAGACGAAGATTTCTTTTACAACTCGACTCTAATTTGGGAGATTTTCTCCATTATTTTGCTTTCAATAGTCGAAGTCTGGTTATCGGTACAGTAAGGGTTGTTCTTTATCTTTTTCTATGTTGTTTAACAAGTTGTGAATCGCAACCATATTGCAATCTAATTGGTTCATTATTATTCTCTTCATCTCCGATTTCTTTTATTCGTTAAGTAAACGTTGAATGATATATGTTTATGTATGTTTATTTAATCTTGTCCTTCGAACGAATTTAATCTGCTGAATTTATATAAGTTGGTCTCACCATGCCTGACAACCTTGAAATCGTAGGGAATTAACAGACCCGTGAAGTTACGGACCCTTAGTTTCTGAACCCCGAAACTAGTCCTACCGTGGAAAACGGAGAAATAGGCTAGGAGCTTATAAATCTAGGTTTACGAGTTTAATAGATTTGCATGATTTATCGTTTATCCATTAATTAGGGTTTATTATTAATTTGAGCTATATCCCATCTCACTCGGGGAAAGTTATAGGGTCTGGACCACTATAGTTAGTTTAGTTAGATTTAGCGTAGTTTATTCTCCAATTTTTATTCGCTCAAACAGCTAGGATACCGAGTAGATCAGTGATTGTGGTATAAATCTCGTGGATTGATACTTGGGCTTTATCAATTTATTACTTGACATCGACGGGGTACAATTCCCCTGAAAGAGTCGCTTTTAAGTATTATACTTGAATGCCATCATCGCCAGCTCTTCTTTTAGTTTGGCCACTTCTCTCTCACAAGCGGAAAGAGACTTTGATAAGCGGATGTTTTGGGTCTTGAAAAAAAATCTCATATAGCATCTTTCTAAACCTCCTCCTCCCGAATATCCACCACTCGGTTGTACAACTCAGTCGTGAGGGTAGGAGACTATGGCATGATACAAATGGTTGGCTAAATTTAAAGATGGTTTAAACAAAATACAAATATTGCCATACCAAAGAAGCAGCCTTGAAAGCTTGACAGGCGATATCTTAATGATCGATACCTTCCATCTTTTGACGCTCTCCGGGAAGGATGGCATTGGCTCTTAAATCCATTTGAACTCTATCATGGATAAGTCGAATGTTCTTTCCACACTTATCCTCCCAATATTTGGCCAAGGAGGGAGGAGAAGACGAAGGAGCAGATTTCTTATTGGGGCAACCACCTCCTGAATCATCACAAACGTTAAGAAGGATAATAATACAAAAAGTTAGGTAAAATAATTTTCAAGTGTACCTTTCTGGCTCTATACCTTTTCCAGCTCCAAGAAGCTTCTAGAGAAGAAGGCTCGTCCACCACTGGAGGAACTTGTTCAGGACCTGTAGGTGGGATTGGCGGTACATATGCGGATACAAGTGGGGAAGGAAGCCCTACTCAAGTATTTGGGCGGGTCATTCCTCTTCTTTTTGTCAAGACTGTGCATTCATCAACCAGCAGGGAGTCATATTCAAAATTCATGATGGATAAATCTGAAATAAATCACAAAAGTCAAAGTTAATACCTTGGTCGACCTTGAAGCTGAGTTTTGTTCATTTAAACCTCCGAGTATTCTGTACTTTTTCTATAAGGGTGATATTTTTCAAAAAAGTAGTAGATCACTTCCCGGAAATTCCAACGACATGAAGGGATGCAAGAAAGATTCTTTATTCGCTTATCGGTTTCCTTGGCCACATCCATACTCCACCTATTTTAGTTTAAGGAGTTCCACTCCGTAGGAAAGGGTTCCACTCTGACATTGTCATCTATCCGGATATAGAACCAAAAATCTTTAAAGCCCTTCAAGGAGGAGGGTCACTCTCTAAAAGCACGCCATAACTCCTAATCTTTCGTGAAGAAAACAAACTCCTCGGCTCGATGATGTGTCGACTACAATAGTAAACAGGCCAGGTCCCCATGGAACTCAAAGCTGAGATTCCAGTAAAGCTAAAATTTAGCGATAAGATCCCCCCAGGCATTGGGGTGAAGTTGAGCAGGATAAAGGTTGAAATAACTTAAGGTGCGAGCTAGGCCATAAGCTAATAATGAAATCCATTATCTATTTGATGGAGATAGATCGAAAAGTAACCTGGGGAAGGAGAAGTTACCCGGTCTAAATGGTTGGGCAACAGAATGTCTATATAGTTCATCCAAGGGAAGGTTTGCCTATATTCGTTTATATGATCAGGGTGGATTCGGGAAGTTATATCTTTAATCCTAGTCGGTTTACGATTAACCGGGTTACTCGGACCGGCCTCAGTGTGGGCCCGAGCACTTCGGGGAGGTTTTGTGTCAGAGGAAGAACCGATACTTATTCTAAAGTTTTCAATGAGTTTAACAGGAGGAAAAATTCGGTTGATTAATTGATGAAAATAAAAGGTTCACATTATCCTCTATAATCTTTATTGGAACCCTATTTTGATTTAATTTTTGAAGATGATTAAATAATCTCTAAATGTGTTTGAAATTAATATTGTTTCATTTTTTCCGACTTTGGTGCGTTTAATCTGTGTATTGAGTGTCTGCAGATTGATTTTATCTCCCAACATAAAAGGACAATACCCCAGTTGATTACTATAAATAGAGAGACAAAAGGCAAAAGGTAATACCATATTGGGTAATAAAATCAGTACCTCATCAGATAGTATCAGTCTCAGTACAGACAAAGAGACAGCACCGTTGGAAACCCCTTGCTAATGATAAACAACCTCATCAATGGTCACAATGAATTGATCTAAGGACTAGCACTCAACGGCTAGTTTTTCTGGACAAGTATAAATAGAGGAAGTCTTCAAACAAGCAAGTTTACTAAGATTTTACAGAGAGCATTCAAGTAAGAACAATCAGCTAGCAGTTTTAAAATTCTTTGTAAACTCGAAAGAAAGAATTCTTTTATTTGTAGATCTTCATCTGTTCAATTCTTTCTCAAGTTGTATCTTTTCAAATCACTTTTCTGTGTTCTCAGTACTGTTGAGGGTAAGCAGTATTTAGTTTAAGTTAGCTATTGAGGAGGTACTCAGTAGGCTACTTAGACTAAGTTGTGAAAGGTTTTCTTCCTACCTTAAATGATTCATTGTAAATTAAACTCCCAAGGGATGGTACCTTGGGGACTGAATGTAGGTAAGTGTGAGCCGAACCAGTATAAATCACTTTTTCATTCTTCTATTCATAATAACTTTCACTAAACTGCTCAAATTGTTTCTCAGTACCATATTAACCAAAAACCTTGGACAAAAAACTCATTTTTTTCTGTCTACTGAACTTTGTTCAAACTCAGTACCATCTTCTTTCAGGCCTTACTGATTCACTTCTTAGTATTGTACTAATCCATTTTTACTTGTTAAAATTTTTAAATAGCCAATTCACCCCCTCTTGCCTATTGGCCTTACTAGGATCCATATTTGGTATCAGAGCCTAACTCTGTATATCAAGATCTAACCATCTCAGAGAACGATCAATATGGCTATCAGACATCTTTCAGACAATGAGACAACTTAGATCCTCCCAGAAGGACTATCCATTACCAGGCCTCCTCTGTTCTTTGGGTCTAACTAACCTTCTTGAAGAACAGGATAAAAAATTTTATCTAGGAAACAAATATGAATACTTATAGTGTTATTATCAATATCCCTTACATTCCAACAAGGATAACCCCCTACTGAAGAACTCATAGAGAAACTTGATCATGAGCTGGATGAGGTTGATCTGAGAAGACATCAGACAAATGCCATGGCAATCAACATCCTCCACTATGCCTTAGACGCAAATGAATACAACAAGATCTCTGGATGTGAGACTTCTCAAGAGATCTGTGGAAAATTGGAGGTCACATATGAAGTCAATAGCAAGGTCAAGGAACAAAGGATTAATTAGCAAATGCTTCAGTATGAGTTATTTAAAAAGGAGGAATGAGAAAAAGTGGCAGACATGAATGCTAGGTTTACAAATATAGTGAACGAACTGAAGAGGCTAGGAAAAGTGATCTCAGAAGAGGAACAAGTGAAGAAGCTCCACATAAGTCTGCCCAATAGTTGGAAAGTCAAGAAGACCGCAATTAAAGAAGTGCATAATCTCACCAGGTATAAATATGATGATCTAATGGGTTCTCTTATTACTCATGAAAGCACAGTAAAGGCCTTCAAACGGAAGGATAAGCCTAAGGATAAGAGGTTGAAATCCATCATACTGAGGGTGGATAATACTGAATCAGAATCAACCTCAGATGACGAGGACGTGGCAATGATCATCAGAAAGCTCAGAAGGATGATGAGGAAAGGAGGCAAGTTTCAGAAGTGAAACTTCAGAAAGGGTGATTAGTACAAGAAGGAGACTTCATCTTCAAAGCCTATCACATGCTTTGAGTGGCATCAGTCTGGACACATCAGATCCAGCTACCCAAAGCTATCCAAAGAAAAGAAAGAGAGAAGACAGGCAATGGTCGAAACCTGGAGTGATAGTGATGAATCTTCTAAAGATGAAGAGACCAAGGATTTAGCCAACATTTGCTTCATGGAAAAAGATACAGATAGTGACTCAAAAAGTGAACAACGTACTAGAGAAGCAAGCACCTCACTGGATATTGAGGTAACAAACTCTCTTTTGACTAATAGCGAGCTCACTAAATCTGTATATGAAATGTACCCATGCTTAGAATCTGCCATGCATAAAATTAAGTTACTGAGGAATAAATGCACTGAGCTAGAAATAGAAAATACTTCCTTAAGTTTGGAAGTGAAACTGGTGACTGAAAATAAGTCCTTGCATGATGACACATTGAATCAATAAAGACTGCATTAGATGACAACAAACTTTTGCATGAGAAGATAGAGTCTGTAGCCAAGAGTACTCAGTATTAGTATGCCAGAAGACCCAGTACTGGGTATAGAAAAATAAAATTTAGGCCTTCTGATAGATGGTCCAATAGGCATACTGAATGTGGTTATTTTCTGAGACCCGAACATACTTCTAAAGTGTACCGGATAAGAAATGGCCAGGCTGTGAAAATCTAGTCTGGAATCCCACGACTAACCCAATAGGACCCAACTTAGTTTGGTTACCTAAAAATAAGTGATCTTTTACAGATGAGTCTGAGATGCATGGAGAAGTCCACAATAAAGAGCGCATGCTCGAGGCATATGACAGGTGATGAAAGTCAGTTTATCACACATACTGAGAAAAGGAATGGAACGGTCGGCTTCGGAGACAATAAGAAAGGAAAAATTCTTGGGCTTGGAATTATTGGAAGAAGCCCAGCTATCGAAAATGTCTCCCTAGTCTCAGGTTTGAAGTACATTTTACTGAGTGTATCTCAATTATGTGATAAAAGTTACAAGGTCAGTTTTGAGTCACATGGATGTACTGTTACAGATTCTAAGACTGCGAAAACTATTTTATTTGTCCCCTGGTAAGTTCGATTAATACCTTATATTCTCGGTATTTTTAGGAGTCTGATGATGATTTCTGAGGCTGGTTATTGGCGTTTTTACGTTGTGTTTCAAGCATTTTCTTCATGTTTGGTTAGTTTGGGTTTTATGTACATTATTGTCATCTTTCCATTATTTATGCTTGATTTTTATTTTTCCCAAGGTCGAAATGACTAGCGCATGCCTTGATGATTTTTTTGACCTGAAGTATGCAAGGGTCGAGACCTGAGTTGAGTATGAGCTTAAGTGTGTAAAGTGGTATTAAAGCCTGATTATAGAGAGAGAATAAGATCAGATATTTGGACTGGATTATAAGGCAATTCAAGGCTTATTTTGGTAATGGACATTGAAGGAAAGATCAAGTTCGTGTTGTAAGCTTTCTGACTAATCTAAGATTGTAAAATTTGGAGATCGGAGGAAGAAGTTATAACCAAGAGAAGACGGGAAGCAAAGAAGGAAGAAAAACTACATGGCTCGAGCTAAGGATATAGGCTCGACGAGCCCAATACACTAGCAAAGAGGAGTCTTCATAGGAGGTTGCCTCAAGGTAACCTGCAGCTGTCTTGATGAGCCAGAAACATGAGCACAAGCATAGATGGGCAGAGAAAAAGGTGATAAATAGGAAAATAAAAAGAATCTTAGAAAAGACGATCAATGCATCGAGAAAGGATTTGAGCCTAAAGTTAGATAATGCATTATGGGCCTATAGGACAGCCTACAAAACTCCTACAGTAATGTTCCCATACTGTCTTGTTTTTGACAAGGCGTGTCATTTACCTGTAGAACTTGAACATAAATCGTTTTGGGCATTGCAATTTCTAAATTTTGGTGTTAAGGCTGCATGTGATCTTCGACTTAAACTGTTAAACGAGTTAGACAAACTTCGTCTAAGCTCATATGAAAATGCATGCATATATAAGGAGAAGAGAAAAAGGTGCATGACTAACATATCGTGGAGAAAAGTTTAACCCTAGAGATTCTATTTTATTATTTAATTCTAGGTTGAGATTTTTCCAGGAAAGTTGAGAAGACGATGGACTAGCCCATTTCATATTTGTAAGGTCTACCCATCGGGAATGGTGGAGATTGAGACACCTGAGAGGATATACAAGGTAAATGGACACCGATTAAAGCAATACTTCTTTGGAGTTGAGTTCGGGATAAAGGAGGCAATTCATCTCCGAGATGCTTAATGAGTTAAGAAGGTTGAGTTATTCCGACTATAAATATAGCACTTGTAAGTTGTAAATTAATTTTGATTTTTGCCTGCTATGTTTGTGTTTGTTTTGTTTTGTAGGAGTTAAATTCCCTAGGCACGGATCTGAATCAACACAAAAATTGAGGTAAGGAGATTGTAAAAATCATAATAAATGAATGAGAAATGAACTTGGAGCCACTGGCTCGAGGTTGGGCTCGTCGAGCCCAACACTCGAGCACAGTGGGCCTCAAACAGAGGCACTGGCTCGATGTTGTTCTTGACAAGCCCAAAACTCAAGCACAGGCCTCTGTAAACAGAAGCCCGGGCTCGAGGTCAGGCTTGTCGAGCTCAAAAACTGTAACTAGCATTAATTCTTTTATTTTTCCTTTGTTTTTCTTTCTCTTTCTCTTCGTAAACCGCACCTATCTCTTTTCTTCTTTCTCGATTTCTTTGACCTTCTTCTCCTTGCCTCCACTCATTCACCCATTCCATCTCTTCTCTCCTCCCTTTAATCTCTCTCTCTCTCTCTCTCTCTTACTCTATCTTTCTCTATTTCCTCTCTTCGTCAGTTTTGTTTCAACAGTTTTGTAATTTGGGGATTCTTGACCTAATATCCTAACTGGCTCCCAGGTACGTATTCTTCCCCCTTGTCCTCGATTTCTATTAGTTAGTTCTTCTACCCACTTGTATGTTGCTGTGATTGGGCTTGATGCACGGCTTAGTCCAAGCGTGAATGGATGCTACTGTTGTTTGGAAAATAGCCTGTTCTTTATTTTGCTCATATATATGTGCATTTGTGTTCGACGTGAGATATATATTATTTTAAGTAATGACAATGATGGCTAGAAAAGTCCAAATAGAAACAGTAAAGAATACTCATATGAGGAGATGATTGGTAAGGGGATAATTGTGTCTTTGAATTGTCATTTGAATGCTTGCATTTATAAGAACAGATCATGTCTGTCAATTTTCTGCTCAAACAAGGAGTTTCCATGATAACAAAGGGATATGTTCAACTCGAATAACGGAGATTACATTATAATAATTCAATGGTGTGATGTAGCATAGTGATTTGGAGTAATAAGGCCTTATTATGAAAATGATTTTGCTTGTTTTTGTTTTACTTGAATTTTTTTGTAATGTTACCATCACATACCTTATGAAATTGTTCTTTCCCTTCCAAATGAAAATCGGACAGCTAATGCCAAAATTATTTATGATATGGTAGTCAACTTATGGTCATATTATTCTCTAAGATAGGGGAGGTAATTCCATTTTAAAGTAACTCCATTCACTTTTTGCATTTTGTGGTGTTTTGTCTTTTGTTTTGCTTTGCGTTCAATTTTCTTATCTTCAATTTTTTTTAATTTGTAGGGTAAAGTGTGTATCAAAATGAAAAGAGCAAGGTACTTCATCTCGAGCAGTCGGGGGAGAGGACAGTGCACCCCCCAATGACTCCCCAATGGGTCCCCTCCCCTATTCGACTCGCCGAGCAGGATGTCCATTTTATTTTGTATGATTTCGGTGAGGAACTTTCATATCAAAAATTCAGTAAGTATCTGATCCTACCATTCAAACTTTTGGATTTTGATGTCATGCTGAGGGAATATCTATTAGATGAGTTTATGGATATTTGAGTGCCTTAGGGTGGGCTGACTTGGCTCCCCGAGGTGAGATTGTGTACCCTGATCTAACTAGGGAGTTTTACACCTTCCTAAGTTTTGATCAAAGGACGCGATCGAGGCCAACCGAACTATAAATTAAATTTAGGCTATTTGGAACTAAGTATATCATTGATGCTGGTAGGATTAGGCATGCTTTGATAATTGATGGTACTGCTGATGCCACTTGGCTTGAAGGAATGAGTGAGGGTGTGTTTTAGCATGAGATTACGGGGGAGGACTCACATGATAGCCGAAAGGCCAAGAGTACTGCTATAAAAAATATAGCCCTTCGCCTATTACATAAATTTATCTATTGGAACTTATATGGGAAACCTGAGTCTAATAGGGAGAACAAACAAGAACTTATTAAGCTTCATCATGCTAGGAATGGTAACCCTCTGCACTTAGGTAAATTTCTAATTCAACAATTCCAGAATAGATATAGGTACCCCTAGACCGGATTGTCTTTGGGATATATGGTCACGAAATTTGCCAAGTCCCTTCGTAGTAGCGACTGTTGTGATCGCTTGACTAGGTGGGTACCCCCAATGGGTGAATGCTAGGGCCATGGACTATGGTCCTACTTCTAGCAAACTTTGTGGAAGTAGGGGGAAAAGGCATGCATAACCCTCTGATGAATCTGATGATGTGGAGATCCCAGAGGCACACGCTGAGTTTGAATCTGATGCACCTCCAGCTGGGAGGCTAGCATCGGTTGATAGGATGGATGTCCTCATTCAGAGGATAGAGGACATTCAGGTGAGCCAGCAACAGTGGATGTCTACTATGGAGGACCACTTTGCTCATCAGGCTCGTTGGAGGTCCACTGTAGACTCCAGCTTCGAGCATTATGAAGCTCATTTTAGACATCAAGCTCAGTGGATGACTAGAATAGAAACTAGGCTTAATTTGCAGGCTTCACAGATAAATTTGCAAGAGAGCCAACTCCGAGAGCTAACTCTGCCACATGGGGACCTAGCATCAGAATTCGGAGGCCTTTGCATCTCGATACAGTGATGTGCATGATTGGGGATACGCACCATCCATTCAACCACTTCTAGCAGACCTACCATGTCCACCGCTACTGGGGCCAGACCAGTGAGTATCTTTTTCTTATTCTCCTTTATTATTTTGTACTTTCTTCCTATTGCACTTTTGGAAGTAAGAGCAATCTAAGTGTGGGGTGGCTTTGCATGCTTGAGCATGTTTTTATTTGTTTTATTTTCTATCTATTGCATGTTAGGTTGTGTTAGTTTTCTGTGTTTGGTTTATTGTGTAATGCATGCATGTTATGACTTACTGGTTAGCTAATGTTGTTGTTAGACTACCAGTACGTTTGTGTTTGTGACTAAAAATGCCATGCTAGTCATTTGATGTTGTTGTTAGACTACCATTAATACCTAGCTATCCCCAAATTTGAATTTTTGTGCTTAGTCTTTAAAGTATGTGATTTTGAACTATGGAATACAGATATGGGTGATTGGCCTATTTATGTTTGCTTAGTCAATCCGAGTATGTCTGGTGCATGAAAATAATAGGGTAATCTACATATAGTGGTTCGAACTTCTGCTTATATTTCTATGCTTGAACCATGATAGTGGTTGGGAACATAGGAAGATTAAACAACCAAGCACATTTTTAACCCTCTTTCATACTTAAGTGAGGAACTTGAGCCAAAAAGAACCATATCACTTCGGTTCTCATTTATTGTGAGGGACAATCCTGTATGGTATACTAGAACATAGAACTCCGTGTGTGTTTTGCACTTGGCATCATGAGGTTCAATATGTGGAGACCCATAAGATTAACCACACTTGCACGCATATAACACATTTCCTCGTTAAACCTTTCTAACCCGCAATCACTGATTATCCCGTAGAACACCCCTTCTAAGCTAGAGCCATTTTTCTTCAGAGTCATATTACAAGGCGTAAGCCTTAAAGCTGCAAGCCAATACCTTGTCACTTTAACTTCCCTTTCAACCCATCTTCTCCTTTACTTTATACTGGAAACTAATTCTGCACTTCAATTCTAGCAATTCTGGGTTTTCACTGTCAATTTCTATAGAAATTGCTCACCAAAAAAAGAAAGAAGAAAAGAAAAAATATATATTTTGAAAAAAAAATTGGAAAAAAAAGATAATAATAATAAATATCTGTCTAACAAGCAACTGAGTCCAATACAGTGTGGGGTGGTTTCCAATTATTTGATTCGTGAACATGTTTTCTGGGATATCACTATTTGATTCATGAAGTCGTTCCAAAAAGCTGAATAGAACTATATTTCCTATAAATTTTGTTAGTGAACTCTTCTAATCCAGATTTCTCCATTCTTATATTCGGATCATCTTTGTCAGTGGATGTATATATTTGTGTTGTTCTCTCCCTATTTTGTTCTTTTCCATCACATCACTCCAAAAATAGTTGCTTTGCCTATTAAATGGAAAGTGATGCAATTTTTTGAATTATTCTTTATACCCAGGATTTGCTAGTAATTATTTTCAGTTTAAATAAAAGAGTTGTATAACTAAAAGACTCTTGACACACTTGACCTATAGCCTTAACATTACAACCCTCATAGGTTTTCTAATTTTGTCCCTTGACCAAAGGCCACACCGGGAACGCCATCTGTTCGCTATGTGATGCGTACTATTGCAATGATTGTGTGTGTGTATTCACTCCACCGTGAACTTATTGAGCGAATCGAGTGAAATCTAGTGAGATGCAATAATGGATGTATCGAATCTAGTCGTTCCTTTTCGTTTGATTGGTTTGGGCATCTGAAAAATAAGTGTGAGCGGAGCGACCTTTTATTGAAAGATAAATTTTTATTTTTCAATTCGGGAAATATGAAAACTATCCTTAAGCGAGTGAAGAATTCCTTTCCTAATACCCCTCGCTAAAAGGCGAACCCAAATAGGGACTTGAGGCTTTCGGAGGAATGTTCTCCAAACGAGATGCGCGTGTGAACGCGTGCTTAAGGTTTTTTATAAAAATAAAATATTTTCGGAAGAAAACAATTTTTAAAGGAGAGAAACCCGAACTCGATTTCTCGAAAAAATGGTATTTGGAGTCGCCACCCGGCTTTAAGCTCTACCGGGAATTTAATCACGGTTGAACTCAAAACCTAAGCTCGAATCCAAAACCGTGATCCAGAGATCGGGTTCGGACAAGACATC
>CAOJCR012444030.1:0-11034 GCA_948330485.1 Euphorbia neoarborescens | reverse complement strand
ATTTGATACAAGAAATCATGGATCAAGGTGACGTGATATTACAGAGGGTTGACAATGAGTATAATGCTGCTGATTTGTTGACTATGGTGTTTGCCATTTGCAAACTCCTAAGTTGTTCGAGAACTATAAGATTAAGGGACATGCCTGCTTGGCCTAGTGCAAGTGAGAGATTGTTGGTGTGCCTTAGTTCGTAGACATTGATTCTTATATATATCGAATATAGGTGTGAACTATATATGTGTCACATAAATAAAGGCATCAATCTATTCATTATATACCTTGTGCTATGATAATAAATAGAGTATCTATTGACTAATGTCATAAATGTATATCCTAGGTTTGTTCTAGGTCATGAAAATTAATAGAACTATAAACTTTTGCATTGGTTGGATGTTTGGCAGTTAAAAATACTGGTAGATGTGGACACTATATGGTACTAGATAAATCCACACAGGAAACACGACATGGTTCTATCATCATAAGTGTTTATTGGGTAGGACATGTTTTGTCCTCAGACTTGAGATCATTATAGCATAGCATGGGATCCCATGCACTTTGACATACTACTAACGGGTCCGTAACAAGATACCAAGTACGGGTATGATTGGCTGGGCTGGTGAACATGTGTATGTTAGTAATGAGTTGATATGATTGCCACTCAGTACTCACTGATCAGATGATATCACTAGCCGCTTTATGAAATGGGATTGCAAGTGTGTAGCTACACCCAAATGAGTTGGGTACTTATTTTATCCGACAATCCATTCTAGATAAAGAACAGTGATTAATGGATAACGGGATGACGGAGCCATGCTTGTTGCTATTCACATCCGATATCAGCTGACAAAGGATAAAACGAGCAGCTGTCGGGATGGGATCTCTACAGGCAGAGACTGCTTAGCTGTGTTAATTGGGGGCTACTATGGTTTGCTAGAACCCACCGGTATTTTGTGGGCCATGGGCCTAATGCCAATATAAAGACAGTTCCATAGGATCTTGCACTTAGAACAACTGGCTTCGAATATGATGGTTTATAGATCGCAATAATTAATTAAATAAATATGGATTGAAAAATCGCATTTGATTTAATTATATTTAAATCTGGTATATTTAACTGATAAGTTCACATAATGTAATTAATTAATTAGTCAAATAATTGAATTACATAAAGTGAATAATTAATTAAATTAATTGTATGTAATTTTAATTTATTTAATTTATTCTGGATTTAATTAATTTAATTAGTTTGTGGTCGATCAGGTTAAATTGAATTTTAGTATAAAGTTTAATTTATGCGATTGACACGTTTAATTAGATTAATATATAGTTAAATTAATTAACAGACTTACCTCTTGGTAAAGAGGGAATTAAAATAAAATACATCGAGGATTTAAAATAATTTTCTCACATAATTGATTTTGACGCGGTAAAATTTAATGGTCAAAATTAATTCGGACTGACCGGATCGGCTAACCGATTGGTTAACGGAATAGAGGTTGTAACCTCTTATATAAAACACGCGGGAACAGATCACAAGATAGGGTTTTCGATTTTAGTGCAGTTGACACAATTAATGAGGAATGGGATTGCAATATTTTGTAATCAATTCTTTTGTGTGAAAATGCACCACTGCATCTGAATATAGTTTTAGCCTTGATTAATTAATCTATTAAAGAAAAGGCATATCATTCTTCACCATCGGGATTCGTAATTTCACTGTTAATTAATTAATAGTTCATTAATTCATAGTGTAAAATGGATCCTGCGTGATATCATCCTTTTCTTACACAACACATTTGGTTTTTGATTAATAAAATTTAATCGAAAAGAAATGTTGTGTTTAATGGATTATGGCCAGGAGTGTTCTTCGTGAAAAATATTTTTTCCAATCCAATCTCTGCTAACACGGGTTCGTAGCCGAGAGTTATTTGTGCATCTGAAGATAGAGGAACTCGATATCAGATTCTATTTGTCGTTTCTATAGAGACTTCTATAGATCTTTCGGATCCACATTTATTTTATTGGACGTTTAACATAATTCACCAGTATTTGTTTATATGCATGTTTTTATGTGAAATCTAGTTTTGTTGGAATAGGAATTTCGGTCCATAAAAATTGGCACTACCAGGGCCTTCAGGGATCGGATCTGAAAATCTTAAAATCGTATTTCGCTGCGCGAATCATTTCCCAGAGCCGACCGGTCCCTAAAAATTTCAATCGTCAATCCCTCATTTTAATTTACTGTTTGATTTGCCTAGTTTTAAACCGATTGAAACCGTAATTAGCTCTCTAGGGTTTGACCTTGACTTATGCTTGCTATAAGTTTATTTGTGCCAAGACACAAAAGAGTTATAAATTGTATTTTTGGTGGATTCGACACCCATCAAATTTTGGCACCGTTGCCAGGGAGCTAAACTAATACGAGTTTCTTTTATTTATGACCAGGTTTGACGAGTCCAAATAACCACCTCATGATCCTGAGATCGAAAGAACTTTGACGAAACTTCAGAAAGAGAAAAAGCTTAAGAAAGAAGGTAAAAGTTCGAGCAGTGTGACTAAACCATCATCAGGATTATCTAGTGATTCCGAAGAAGAAATTATGGCTGAAAGGACACTACGAGAGCTTCATACTCCACCGGTGCTGTGGGCACCTCTTTGCATCACCTATCCAGAGACAGATGCAAATTTGGAACTGAAGTCAGGGTTGATCCATCTTCTTCCTAAATTCCATGCGATGGAAAGTGAAGATTCTTACATGCATCTGAAGGAATTTCACGTTGTCTGTTCGGGGATGAAACCGTATGGAATTACAGAAGAGGTCCTGAAGTTGAAAGCCTTTCCCTTTTCACTAGCTGATAAGGCAAAAGCTTGGTTGTTCTATTTACCATCTGGATCAGTCACTAAATGGGCCAAGATGGTGAGATTGTTCTTAGAGAAATTCTTTCCTGCATCTAAATCTGCCACCTTTCGAAGAGAGATCAACAATATCTGGCAGAAAGAATCTAAATCTCTATATGACTATTGGGAACCCTTCAAGCTTCTATGTGAAAGCTGTCCACAACATGGGATGTTAGAACAAGCCAGGGTACAGTATTTCTACCAGGGTACGTTACTTGTGGAGAAGAGGATGATTGACGCTTCAAGTGGGGGGTGTTTGATAAACAAGACGCCAACAACTGCATGGGAGTTGATATGGAATGTTGCTGAGAATTCCAGACAGCTTGACTTTTCTTCCAAACCAATCCGGAAAGTACACAAGGTAAATACTCACTCATTAAAAGATAAAATTAAATCTCTAACTACTCTTGTGCGTGGTTTGGTTACAGGTGGAGGAAATCAAGCGATTGTTTGTGGAATTTGCATGAGCTAAGGGGCATATTACTGATGTGTCTCCCATACTTGGTATGGAATCAGAACAAGAATATGCAGCTGGAGGTTTTATGCAACCGAATAAGAGGAGGTATGATCCCTATTCCAACACCTGCAATCCATAGTAGAGAGACCAACCGAACTTCAGCTGTAGGAATACGACTCCTCCACAGCAGCCACAGCCATATTATCCATTCAGGAATCAGTAGTAATCTTCCACATCGGGACCAAAACCTGGGATGTCCCTGGATGAGATAGTCCACTCCTTAGCGACTAACATGCAGCAGTACCCATAGGAGACTAAAACAAGCATTCAGAATCTTGAGAAGCAAATCAGTCAGATTGCCACTTCCGTAAGTGCATTGGAATCAAGAGGAAAATATCCTACATAGATAATTAACAACCCAAAGCAGAATGCTAGTGTAATAACTCTTAAAAGTGGGATAGAAGTGAAGCCGAAAGAGAAGGAGGTTGAGCAAGGTTAGAAGTATAGAAGAGAGAGGATACAAAGCAGGGAATACGAATGTAAAGGCCACAGAATTAGATCAACAGCCATCCATCGAGGTTCTCCAAATTGAAAAAGCTCAAGAAGGATAAAGACATCTTTGACACATTCTGGAAGGTAGAGGTAAACATTCCCTTGTTAGATGCTATCAAGCAGATTCCTAGATATGCTAAATTTTTAAAAGAATTGTGTGCTAACAAATCGAAATTGAAAGGAGTCAAAAAGGTAGTAGTAGGGGCTAATGTGTCAGCAGTCTTACAAATGAATTTACCTCAGAAATGTAGGGATAGGGGCATGTTTCCTATCTTATATAGGATAGGAAGTACCAGAGTTAGTAGGGCTACGTGTGATCTAGGAGTGCCCATAAATGTTATGCCATACTCTATGTATGAGCTATTGGGGGCTTAGTCATTGGGAGAAATAAAAGTTGTTATCCAATTAGCCAATAGGACCTTAGTTTACCCCAAAGGAGTCCTAAAAGATGTGTTGGTGCCAATCAATGATTTGGTGTTTCCAGCTGTTTTTTATGTGTTAGAAATGGATAGTGATGATTCCCCCGATTCTTCTAAACTTTTGTTAGGTCGTCCTTTTTTTACTACTACCAAAACTGAAATTGATATGCATAATGAGACACTATCTACGGAGTTTGATGGAAAAACGATACAGTTCAATGTATATGATGCCATGAGATACCCTAATGATTTGTCTTCTGTTTGTGGTATTGATATTATTAAACCGTTAACGTATGAAATTTTGCAAGATACTAGTGTTGGCAGAGTGTAGGGCGAGAAGAGTGAGTGCAAAGATGCTGAACAACATGATGATTTATCGAGTGATGGAGAAAATGTTATCACTCACCCGATTCAGGTAAATGAAGGAAATAAACAGAAATTTCCAGTATCTAATGCAAAACCACTACCTTCTGTTTACATACACCAATCTTAGAGCCGAAAGAGCTGCCTCAACACCTGAAATATGCATTTCTAGGTGAGAATGAGACCCTTCTAGTTAAAAATTCATGCAAGCTAACAATTGAGGAGGAACACTAACTTGTGACAGCATTGAGAGGGTACAAAACCGCTATAGGATGGAGCATCGCAGATATCAAAGGTTTGAGCCCTTCCACTTGTATGCACAAGATTCATCTAGAAGAAGAGGCAAAACCTAAAAGACAACCTCAAAGATACTTGAATCCTACGATAATGGAGGTTATAAAGAAAGAGATTCAAATGATGCTAGACGTTGACATCGTCTTTTCGATATCTGATAGCAAATGGGTAAGCCTCATATAAGTTGTGCCTAAGAAGATGGGGTAACTGTTGTGCAAAACAAAAGAAGAGAGCTCGTACCCACCCGAGTTTAGAATGGTTGGAGAGTTTTCTTTAACTACGGGAAGCCAAAATCATCCACACGGAAAGACCAATTCCCCTACCCTTCATTGGTCAAATGCTGGAGCGGTAAGCTAGTAAGTGTTTTTATTGTTTCTTAGATGGATATTCAGGGTATACCAGATTCCAATTGCTCCTAAGGATAACACCATATTCATGTGTCCTTTTAGAACCTTTTCCTTCAAAAGAATGCCCTTCGGCTTGTGCAATGCACTAGCGAGATTCCAGCAATGGATGGTAAGTTTTTTCAGTGATTATGTTGAGAAAATTATTTAGGTTTTCATGGACGATTTCACTGTCTATGGCAATTCTTTTCTTGAATGTTTATCTAATCTTAAGCTAGTCTTAAAAAGATGTCTTGAGTCTAACCTTGTTATGAATTATGATAAGTGTCACTTTATGGTAGACAAAAAATTAATCTTAGGGCATATTGTTTCATCTAGGGGTATCGAAGTAGATAAGGCAAAAACAGATGTTATTCAATCTTTACCTAACCCCTGAAATGTTAGGGAAGTGCGTTCTTTTCTTGGACATACAGGTTTTTATAGGCGATTCATTCAGGGCTTCTCGGTCGTCACACAACCATTGTGTAAGCTATTGCAGAATGACATTCAATTTGAGTTTGGCCCAAAATGTCAAGATTCCTTTGATTTATTAGAGAAAAAGTTGACAAACGTACCTATACTCGCTTCACCAAAATAGAACCACCATTTTAAGATCATGTATGATGTGAGCAACTATGCTATAGGAGCCATATTAGGACAATGTATCAATGGGCTACCTCACGTCATATATTATGCATTGAGGACCCTTGATAATGCTCAAATCAATTACTCCACCATAGAGAAGGAGCTTTTGGAAGTAGTGTTCGCTCTAGAAAAGTTCAGATCGTATGTGTTGGATTTAAAGTTGTGGTATACTCAGATCATACACCACTTCGGTACTTGTTAGCGAAGAAAGAGGCCAAACCCCATTTGATCCGTTGGATTCTTCTACTTTAAGAATTTGACCTTGAAATTCGAGACAAGACGGGGTCAGAAAACTTAGTGGGGATCACCTCAGTCGCCTAAATTTGGAACATGATGAAAAGCCATTGCAGGATGATTTTCCAGATGAAAAGTTATTTTAGGTTACAGATTTTATTCTGTGGTTTGCTGACTTGGATAATTTTCTTATTACAGGAACAATGCCAACTGAACTGTCAAGGACTAAAAAGTAGAAGCTCAAGAGTGACGTAAATATTATGTTTGTAATGAACTGTACCTTTGGCAACACTATACTGATCAAATTATTCGACGATGCATTCCAGATAATGAAGTTCAAGTTATGCTTTGATTCTATCACATAGAAGTGTATTGGGGTACACTTCGGTTCGAAACGCACCTCTAGGAAAGTATTGGAAAATGGGTTATATTGGCCTACTCTATCCCGGGATGCTTACATTTTTTATAGGTCATGCGCAAACTATTAGAGGATAGGAAACTTGAGCAGCAAAGAGATATTTGATATATGGGGCATGGAGTTCATGGGGCCATTCCCCAACTCTTATTGGAATTTGTACATCCTGTTGGCAGTAGATTAGGTTGAGGCGAAGGCTGCAAGAATGGATGATGCTCAAACGGTCGTGCATTTTGTGAAATCCAACATATTCAATCATTTTAGGACATCGAAGGTTCTAATCAGTGATCGGGGTACACACTTTTACAACAGAGTGCTAGCAGCTATGCTCAAACAATATGGGGTGACTCACCATGTATCGACCACTTACCACCTGTAAACAAATGGGAAAGCTAAAATTTCCAACCGAGAGCTGAAATCTATTCTCAGGAAAATTGTAAATTTGACCTGTAAGGATTGGAGTGTACAGCTGGATAAAGCGCTATGGGCTATCAAACTTCATATAAGACATCGATAGGTATGTCTCCTTACTGTTTTGTCTTCGACAAAGCGTGTTATCTTCTAGTGGAGATCAAGCTTAAAGCATTTTGGGCGGTTAAGCGTTGCAACCTCTCACATGCGGCAGCTGGTGAAGAACAAAAATTGCAACTATTTGAGCTGCAGGAAGCTAAGAAATGAAGCCTATGATAGTTCTATGGCCTATAAAGATCGCACCAAGAGACTACATGACAAGATGATAAGATGTAAGCACTTTATTGTGGGATAAAAAGTGATATTATTTCAGTCCCAGTTGAGGTTCTTTCCAATAACCTTCGTTTTCGATGGTTTAGACCATTTCTGGTTGTGAAGCTTTACAAGCATGGAGCTCTAGAGATTCAATGTCAAGCCACCAGGAAGATTTTCAAAGTTAATGATCATCGTCTGAAGCCATTCTATAAAAGCTTTCAATCAACTCCTGAATCGGAAGTTTTATTAGAGGAACCACCTGAAGAATCCTGAGTCCTGCATATCTGGCCATAGAAGATAAATAGAGTCGTTTACAGGAGGCAACCCTTTGTTTTTGTTTTTTATTTTGATTTATATTTTGTTTTATTTTATTTTATTTTTCTTTCTTTATTTTGCATTCTTATCCTGTTTTTATGTTTATGCGGGAATCAAGGATTCAGATATGGCAAAACCCGAGGTCAAGTTTAGTATGTTTCAGCAAACAACAACATCACACCCTTGAATTCTACGATTTATCCCCGAGAAGTTTTCTTTCCTTTTCTCCACCCTTTTCTTATAGATATTTCTTGTTTACCATACTTGAGGATAAGTCGGTTTTATGGGTAGGGATGCACAAAGTGGAATTTATTGCCTAAATTGAAATAAATGATGAGCTTGAAAAAGATTATGATCTTAGGGGACTGTGTTTGTCCAAGAAGGGACCTTAATTGCTGAAAAAGGTTAATCGGATAGCATTGTTGCAAAGGATGTCACCATCACCTTATAGAATTTTTTTAAGTAACTATACTGAGCTGAAAATAGTCCAAATTATTATGTGATTGAGTTCAATTTTGGATGAAACTAAAGAAATTGCATGCCTTAAGCCTTCTTGCATTTGATTTTCTAAAATGGTGCTAGCTTAAAGTATCACTAGCTCGTAGCTTACTTGGATAAGGAAATAAAGGAATTAGTTTGTTAAAGTCCCAATTAATAGAGAAAGAGGCTTAAGTTTACCAAATGGTAGTTGGTCTAGTAGTACCAGGGGCTAGACTCTGTAGGAAGAGCTACGGTTCGATTCCCCACAATGCGACTTGGGAGGAATTCACATCCTTAACCCCGGGACCTATTCTAAAATTGCAAAATGATACAAAAGTTGTAACAAATGGTAGTTGATCTAGTGGTGCCAATGGCTAGACTCGGTAGGATGAACTACGATTCGATTCCCCCAATGCCACTTGGGAGGAATGCAAAAACTTAACCCCAGGTCCTATTTCGAAAGAAAATGAAATCAGAAAATAGCCTTCTCTGAAATGCAAAAAGGGGAAAGTGTGCTAAAATGCTTTTCTTTTCTTATTCCTTGAAGTTGTGTGATTTTGTGTCAAGTTTTTCTTAGTTTCATTTTGAAATTACCTAATTGCAAGAGTTAAATTCAAATTGATAACATAATATTTGCATGTGATTTAAACTGTTAAGTGAACTCAATTGTCATGATTTGCGATGAAGATATGTGAAAGTTCCTTTTACTTGGAATGGATTGATATATGTTCTATGTGGTGGTAGTCCGAAGTAAATATGTTGTTTGTTTGCCCCGATTGGTCAACTAGTGAACTGAACTTGGGTGGATTACTCTAGACAGGATTGTAACTTTTATTTTGAGATCCTACTTGAGGACAAGTAGCATTTACGGGTGGGGATGTGTTAGCACTCATAAATTGCATGATTTGATCTAGTTTTAATGAGGTAATTTAGGTTTGATTGGCATATTTTCATAACAAATTATTGTTGCTTGCATATTTTGGCTTGTAGGTTTGGAGTTGATGACTTTGGAATGAAGCCTGGATTAATTGCTGAGATACGCGACTGAGCAGAAGAGTACACGACTTTGAGAGGTCTACAGGAAGTCGTGTAAAGGAGGCCAGCTTGTGTAATTATTTCCAAGACTTCAAGGAGAATCACACGAAATCACGTTGGAGCTACACGGCCTTGTGTAGTTAGATCCTTAAGTACATGACTTCTGGGAAGCAACACGACATTGTGTAACATAAGCCAACTCGTGTAGTTGGTACCAAGAGTTCTAGCGAAATGACACGACTGCGTGTAGGCATTACACAATTTTGTGTTTATTGATACACGACTTTGAGAGCATGACACGACCTCCTGTAGGAAGAGTGAACTCGTGTAGATGACAGGTGTCAAATGAGTGGGAATTAAGCAATCATATGACTTGGACTATGCAACATGACCTCATGTAGCAACACTTGGCTTGTGTTGGGAAGCGATTTTGACGCAGAATCAGAATTAAATTGGGAATCTTTTATTATTTTTAGACATAACTATAAATAGACTTTTGTATTAGGGTTTGGAGGGTTCTCTCCAGCATTCTTTCACCATTCAATCTCATTCGTTTCATTATTCTTTCATTCATTCAATGAGTATACACTTTGCGATAGGGATTATTTTTACATTAAAGTGTAACTAACACCCTAGTTTTGCCTAAGGGAGTTATCGGATTCGAATTTGACTATTAGATCGTTTATTTATCTATTTATTGATTATTCTATGTTTCTTTATCTTGTATGAATAGAGGTTGAACATCCTTCCGTAATTTATTTTGTGATTGTGATTAACCTGACCAGTTATTGTTTTTGAGTTTAATTACCTTTTCATAGGGGAAGATTCATAATTGAACCCTCTGATTGAACTCGCTTTAAGATAAAGAACTCAAACTTGAATCAATAGTCACTAAGAAATTGGTTAGTTTAGACTAGGCTTTTCTCGAACCTAATGCTATTAATGAATTGAACTTTGGCTACTAAGGAGAGGTTATTTGCTAATTAGGGTTCTGTTTGAGTCGTACTTGGCAGAATCATTTTAGGGGCGCGAAGCTTAGCTTTATAACTATTCTTGAATAAGTTAATAAAATCCCCCCTGTCAGTGATCAGTCACCGGATTTCAAATCCAAAATGACCTTAGGTGAAGTGTTTTTCTCGTTGTTTGCGATCTCGATTGTTTATTTAGTTTTATTACATTGTTTTTCTTGTTAGTTTTTAATTTAGATATTCCAACTGTCAGTCCCACATTTTAATTTACTGTTTGATTTGCCTGGTTTTAAACCGATTGAAACTGTAATTAGCTCTCTAGGGTTCGACTTCGACTTACGCTTGCTACAAGTTTATTTGTGCCAAGATAAACACCACACCATATATGGCCTACTGCAACTACGGCTTTTTGTTGTCTTAGACCCCTTTTTTATTGTAGTAGACCCAAAAAAGGGATACGGCGACAATTCGGACTTTGTTGCAGATATGGCTATTGCAAGAATTGTAAGGGCGACAATTTATAATTGCTACATAACTGATGTCCATTTGCAACAATTTGTTATCTAACCACAATTTATCAGCTATTGCAAGAATATTTATTGTTGCTTTTTGACTTAAAATTCTAACACTTATGTGACAATTTTAATAATTTTGTCACAATTTTTAGTATAGTTTGCGACAAAATCATTTGCTATTATAACATTTTAATTTAATAAAGCAACAATTATTTTTATCATTTTACGACAATTTCAATTCAATTTTCCAATAATTTTGCAACAATTTTCTATGGCATTTGCGACAATTTTCACAAATCATCTACAACAATATAATTTGATTTGGCAACAATTTT
>CAOJCR012442893.1:0-10435 GCA_948330485.1 Euphorbia neoarborescens | reverse complement strand
CTGGTGCCACTGCAGCTGGTGGTATCTCTTCATTCAGGAATTTCTCTCGAACCATATTGAGTGCAACGGTCCCGTAGGGAGCTTTACCCTTGGTAACTGTTATTGTGATCTCTTCTGCTTTGGCCCTCAGAAGTGCATGGACCTCTTCCATGGTGTTGCTGCTTTTTGTTGTCTTGGATAGAATGGTTGTTAATGCTTCACAGATAGAATTCACAGTGTCTGACATCTCATCGGGTAGCTGGTTATCCTCTCTTTCTGCTGCCCCAATCTCGGTAACTATAGGTTCCTCAACTATCTCTTTCGGAGCATCGTTGGCATAGCTAACCACATCATTAAAAATTTCGAAACCGGGGCCTACTTCGCCCAAATGTTCAACTGGTTCTGGTTCCCCGGTGTAAACGGGCTCCTCAGCTCTGATGAAGTTGATAAAGTGAAAGCCTTTCGAATTTCTCTTTCTGATTTGCATTTTGATAACCCAAACCTTTCTTGTCTTTATTGGTTGTTAAAATCACCGGATCAAGTCTTCCTTGTAGATTTTTCCCAATACCTTTTCCAGGCTCATATTTTAACTTCTGATGGTACTTACGGACCCAAGGTAGAGTTGAGGGCATTTTGTCTTTCTTCCTTATTACAGCTCTTGGTCCTAAATGTTTGTTGACATGTGTTACTTGGAGACCGGTGGAAGGGAGTTCAGTAGCTGCCAACGCAGCCATTACACTGGATATGTGAGCCTCAAGGGTTACCGTCTTTCAATCTTGAGGCAGCTTGATTTTTTGATGTAGGGTAGAGGACACTCCACCCTGAGCATGAATCCATGGCCTACCAAGGAGAAGAGAAAAGGTCACTGGAATGCCAATTACAGTAAAAACGGTCTTGGCCATCACCCCCTGAACTTCTACTTCTGTCTCAAAGGTTTCCAGAACTGTTCTTTTGCTATTATCATAAGCTCGGATAATGGTGTTGTACTTTTGCAACATTTCTTCAGTAAGAGATAGATGAGGTAAGATTTTCAAGGGACATATATTGAGTGCGGACCCATCGTAGACCATAACAAAGGACATTGACTGATCCATAATCTGAACTTCCAAGTACATCACCTTATTGTGGCCTCGACCTTCTAGAGGTAAATCAGCATCAGAAAAGACTATAACGGGAGTCTTTTGTGTCAATACAGGGTCAATCTGCTCACCCTCAGCTACCTTCCTAATCAAACTACATACTTCCTCTGGCGAGGCTAGGGGTGCCGTATCAATCATTATTAGCTTCTTCACAACAGCCTGCTTGTGCCTTGTAGATTCCTTTAGCAGCTGCCATACACTTACTCTGGCCTGCATCTTCTTCAACTGTTCAACTACAGTGTCATCAGTGACTGCTATTGGAGGACACGGAACTGCAGCAGGGAAAGCAGTAGGAAGGGTTTTCCCTAGCAATTCGTCATCCTGATCTGAATTATGGCTTAGCTATCTTGGAGGGCCTCTTCCTCCGTTCGAACTGCCCCTACCTCTTGCTCTGAAAATTCGCCCACTCCAGGTTACATTGCTTACCTTCTGATCTTTCAAACCAACTGAGAATCTGATGTCTGCTGGTAAAGTCCATTGAGCTTGCATATCTATACTTTCCATCTCCTCTTGATCTGAGTCAATCTCGGCCAGATTGATCTTCACTGGCTTAATCTGTGGAGCAGACTTAGGTTCTTCTTTGGGGACCACTAGAGCTTCCCCTTCTCTATCGTCAGATTCGATATCTTCTAGTCTGATCTTTTTTAGCTGACTACAGGCAGCCGACACAGCTTCTATAGAGATTCCATCCTTTCTCTTGGCAATCTCTCCCATGATTACATCTTCGAGCATTCTGGACTGAACCATATTCACCTGTCCCCCAAATCTGGGCAGAGGGTTAGTTTGAGTGTTGGGCTTAGCCGGTGGAGGTTCTTCTATATGGCCTTTATTGATGCGTTTTTTGGCCTTAAACAACCAGGTTACACATTTATCGGTTTTATGCCCGGCCACACCATGGTAATAACAGAAGTTATCCTTTTGCTCTGGTGTTGGGGCAGTGTATGTTCTGACCGGATCCAAAAGTCCAGCTTTTTTGCATTTAAAAAGATCTTTGACAGGGACATGTTCCAGGGGTTTACTGCGGGTTCTTTTCTATGTCTCTCCTGGCTGTCGATGGCTTGACTTACAGTAGACACATCTATCTGAGTCGCTTGTGAAGAAACGGGCCTCAAACCTGATCCCTGACCTGTAGCTTTGTAACTGTTGGAAAAGGACTTAGGCTTGAATCCTGAGTTCTGAGTCTGTTTGGGGACGACTTCGTACTTCTCTACTCGTTTCCCCATTTCCAGTACTTCAAGATAAGAGTTGAAGGTTATGTATCTCATTTCCTTTCGGTACACTTCCAAGCTACCGTCAACCAGTTTGATGATTAATTCAAACAGCAAAGGCTTGACTTCTAGGCCATTCATTATCTTGAGCCACCGCTGATAGTAATCATAGAATGGCTCGCCTGGTTGCGCACAGCCTCTAGATCTTGCAGAGAGGTCTTGAACTCTGTGTTGTTGTAGGCATAATTATTGACAAACTCCTTTGACAACTCTTCCCAATCCCTCTTAATTGCTTCAGGTTGCTGGTTGTACCAGCTGGTAGCTTCTCTCCCCAGGGTAGTAGGGAACAAGTGTGCAATCTAATTCTGACTCAAACCGGCCATGGTAAGTACAGTGACGAACTGAGTGACATGGGATGCTAGACAACCCTTGCCTGTGTAAGTGGGGAACCTTAGCATCGAGAAACCAAGTGGAAATCTCTCTACTCCGGTGGCACATAGATCCTTGGGACTGGCATACTTCAATTCCTTTACTGACATCATGTTCATCAACTTCTGCATCATCTCCTGTTGATCTTTCTGTTTCTTCATCATTTGTTCTTGCATGGAGATCTGCCACGCAGTCATTGGTTCTACTGATTGTGGTGATTGCCTATCTATAGTCTGAAAAATGGGAAGCACCTGTGCAGTTTACGGAGTGAGGGTTTCATTCTGTGTTGACACTTGCACTGGCTGTGGGTTAGATGGGCCCACACCAGCAGCTCTCATGGTCTCAAAAATTGCCATCATCTTGTTGGCCATCATATCTGTGAAATTCTCTAAGTTGAACAAGTCTGTCATCATCTGTTTAACCTCTCCTCGGGTTACTCCCAAGTCTTCTACCTTATTCCATCTTGGTGGTGGTAGGTTTCCCTGAGTTGGATCTGCCATAGCACTAGTGACTTCAAATTGATTTGACGAATCACAAGACTCTTTTGACCCCCGCACAACTCTATTTTGATCCGATTCTGATCCTAACCTAACTAAGCGAGATCCTGCCCGAGTCCAAACTACACATTTAAGAGCAGAGTTAGCGTGATGCATGTAGATGCGGAAGAATTGATGAGACTCTAGTGATAATGCACATGCATGAGTGCACTTGCGAAGTTAAGAACGGCTATGATATGACGCGGAAAGCGATAAGGAACTAGACGTGTAAATTAAAAGGAAGTGGTCTGTAACTATGGTATGCAACTCAACGGTGATCGACCGTTTGATATGCTTACCGGTGGTTAAAACATTATCATTATTCTGTCAGTGATCGACCGAATGAGAATATTTTGATGGTCCATCGGACCAAAATACGATTATGATTTTGTCGGTGATCGACCGGAAGAAAATGTTTTAACAGTCTATTTGACCAAAACATGATTACAATTTCGTCGGTGATCGACCGGATGAAAGTGTTTTGGCAGTCTGTTTGACCAAGACAAGATTACATTTTTGTCGGTGATCGACCGGACGAAGGGGCTTTTACAAGTTTATGATTTTGTCGGTGATCGACCGGACGAAAGTGCTTTGATGAATCACGTGGCATAATGATGTATGACATGTCATTCTTTTGCATATATTAAAAATTTATGATTAAATACTCAAACAAATCAATCAGACATAGAAATTTAGCATTCGTAATTTTTCCACATATATAATGAAAATTGAACATTTACGAAACAAAGTGAATCCAAGTCATATTTGAAAGACGACAATTCCTCATTAAGGATACAAAATTTATATTTCGAATCTGGAAGTAAAAGTGGATCTTTCTTCAATAGTTGGCAAGGATTTAATCCCCTGGAGCCAAGTTTGGTATTTCTCGTTGACTTCGACCACTGCTGTACAGGTGTCGAGCATGTGAAACTGTGAATGATGATCCCACATTCTTATGAACCTATCCCGTACCCCTTCTGAGTATTCCCCCTCCTATGACTTTATGATCTCACTTGGGACTTGCTGTCTGGCCCCGTACTGTCTGCACAATCTTGTAGGTGAATAGAAGGTGAGTCTGGTGAGTCCTAAAAGTCTGATATCTCCACTCAACATGGATACACGAACATCGGTTATTTCCCACCAAGGGCACATCCACCGGATATCTTCGTGGGTTAAGCTGGACAGTTTGTGGAGCCAATCCTCTTTGCTCAGATATGGTGTTCCCGATATAAGGAAGGGTTGCCTTTTGAAAGCCAAGGGTTTGTATTTTGCAAAATTACCTTTTGGTGATTCGATCAAGGACAATTTTTCCAATAACCAAATTTGAAGGATAGCTAAATGGGGGCCTATAGGGAGGTCTCCGGTTTGTGAACTCTTGCTGAGGGTAATGAGTGTTTCGGCTAGGATAAGGGACATGGGAGATTCTTCCTTGGCCATTTTAGGGATAACTGAGGCTAACTTGAAAGGGCAAGTGATGTAGGGCAGTCCCAAAAGTTGGTGCATGATCATCATTCTTACCATGTGCAACCAACTGTGGTGAGTATGTGGGGTATGGGAACACCATTCCAATACCTTCGTCAAGTCAAAGCCCTTGGTAGATGAATCTTTGTGAATCAGTGTGGAAAAAACCTCGCGTTCTTCTCTCGAAAACAAGAAGTCCTTAGCCATCTGATCTAGTTGTCCATAAACAAATTCAGGTACTGCGACTGATACTCCTTGGATGCTAGAGACGCCAATGATGGCACTGATTCCTTGGATAGACCTCCACATTGCTGATTCTAAAAAAGCGATCTACTGGATCCCAAATGGAGATGCTAGCTTTTAACAATTTGGGTAAAAGCCGAAGGTTAAAACACAACTTAGCATCCTGTAGTCCGAATGTCTAGAGTTGAGTCTAATCAGAATCCTGTAGTGTATTAAGGAAAATGCGGAGTCCCTGTTCAAACGTCGTCACGAACCCTTTCTCAAATACAGGGACTACGGGTAAGGAAAACATTTGATAAAAAAAGCAAGACAAGGCAACACATAATGAGCCACATCATCGCATGGCATTTTCGTGATGCGTGACATGGAATCGCATGGCATTGTATGGCATTTTCATGATGCATGGCATCACACGAAATTATTGTATGCATGACATGGCATTGCATGGTATTATATGGCATTTTCATAATGCATGACATGGCATCGCATGGCATTATCGTAATGCGTGACATAGTATCGTATGGTATTATCGTGATGCATGACATAGTATCACATGGAATTATCGTGATGCATGACATGGTATCACATGGCATTATCGTGATGCGTGACATAGTATCGCATGGTATTATCGTGATGCGTGACATGGCATTGCATTGCATTATATGGCATTTTCGTGATGCATGACGTAGCGTAATGTTATGACGTGGCATTGCACATTGCTTGTATAGCAATGGCATGGAAGGTATGGCACCCGATTTGGATGTCTTAGAGCAAGACAAGGTTATGACACTGGATGCTCGGACCTAGTTACCTGATTTGGGTGTACTGCGACAAAATGTAGTGATGACACTGGGTTTGGGTATAACAAGACAGTGTAAAGGTATGATGATGACATGTATCGTGAGACATGGACTAAAAGAAAAATGCACGTGGCTGCACTAAATGTGGGTTAGTGTGGCATACAATATGCATGTACAAACGGTATTAACGTGAGCGGAATGCATGAGGAAAGGAAACACAAACAGACAAAAGCAAATAGCAAGCAAAGCGGAAGTTTCCAACCTTATATCTCCATGTGGTATAAAATCTCTAACCATTCCTAGGAAGGGGTCTCTTTGCCTTTAACGGGGAAAGGCAAAGATCGAAGCTAGATTCATTTATTTTTGCATTTTGGTAGTCCTAATGGAAAATTGGTAACGACTTCTATATGCAGAAAGTCAAAAGTCCGGGGGTCCCATAGCAAAATATACCATTTATCTCTCCCCAAATAGGTTCGAACGAGACATATTGAGGTACGAGGCTATCGCTGGTTTTACGATAGGTGTCCTTGTGAGCAACTAGTGGTCACATAGCGACACTTTCTCGAGAAAACTGGGGGTGGTATGGTAGTCCTAATGTACGTGAGGTGAAAAGTGTGTCTATGTGAGATGCATAAGACATAAAATAAAAATCCATTTGTAATGGATTAAGCGGATAAAATAATTTCGTTTTCAAAAATAATGTCGATTTTCTTTGTGAAGTCTTTTTGAAAAAGTCTTTCAAAGGCTTGTCAAAAATTCTTTTCAAAACAATTTTAAGTTTTTGAAAACTTTTGAAAAAAGTCTGAAAAGAATTTTCTTCTCCAGCGGAGTCGCCACTGTGAGCGCAACGACCTTTTTCTAAAAGTATAAAGAAAACATTTTTAAATAAAATTCAAACTTAAATCTTTGAAAAATGGTGTTTGGAGTTGCCACCCGGTTCTAAGCTCTACCGGAAATTTATTCATGGTATTACTCGGATCCTAGTGTCGAACCCAAAACCGTGATCCAGAGATCAGGTTCGGACAAGACATTTACTCACCCTTTTTCTAAAAGACTTTTAAGAGAAAATCGATATTATTTTGGAAAATGAAATAATTTTATTCGCAAAAAGCCTAAATTTTATTTTAGTTCGATGTTTATTTAGGCGAGCGCGCATACAAAAAGCGGTAATTTAAACACATAATTACAATCCTTCACAACAGACTATCCTATGGGGATACATTTGTCAAAATCGGGGGATCGAGAGGCATCTACGCATGCAAAACATTCATAATCGCTCAAAATTAAACACATAAAACACTTCAACATGCTTGAAATGAACATTTGAAAAAGGGGTAGTAAGATAGCTCGGGATCATGCAAATAGGGGGAAGCTTGATCCAATGTGGTTTATTGGATCTAGCATTTTGGGCTGGAGGCGGCCCAAAAAACACTTTGGCTAATTTTACGATTGGGCTTGAGGTGATGTTCATTTGAAATCCATTTGGCTTATATATGAATCTTTTGGAAACATGCAATTATTATGTGAGTCAGTTATTCGGGAATAAATCCCTTCGCGGGCTTGATTTAGCGGTCCTAAATCGATATTTTCCGGATCTCTAAACAAGCGCGTAAATACAGGAATAAGAAACTAAGTCACAGATGTGGAATATTACACATATAGATATATACATACACCGGTGAAGGATAGTTTAGAAAATGTACCTGTGCGCAATATTCTCCGAGTTAAGAAGCTCAATGGGCAATCCAAATGTATTCAAATACTCAAATAAACATAGCATGTTAGATTAAAAAAAAATATGGTTCTTACCGACAAACAAATCACGTGTTTGAAATTGAGTAGGCGTGTAGCATCGAAGACAACTAACTCTTAATACCGACGAGGTTCTAAAAAAACTCGTAAAAATAAAAAGCTAAGACCACATCACTCCGATTCAATCCAATTTGAATATAGATTTAACATTTTAAAATACTCGTACCAAAACAAAACATCGATTTTATAGTTAAATAAAAATGAAAATCAATTTTGGATGAAGGGAACTCCAACAAAAATAGAATTAAAACACCTAAAAAAAGATATAAATAAAGTAAAAAGAAATCAAAGCCAATAAAGGGACCCACGATTAAATTAAAAATAACTGAAGGAAATTAATTGAATAAAAAATAAAAAGAAAAGAAGTTAATTAATGGCAATAAAAGAAAGAAGTGCAGAAAAACAAATCCATAAAAAGAACCAAAACAATTAAATACATAAAAATGAAATTGATATGATACACAAATTGAACAGCACTTAATGAACAATCAACGGATGAACAACTCATCTAAAAACAAAGCAACAAAATTGAAATCATGACATTAAACAAAAAAAAGTGTATAGCATAGCACCATTATAGTCTCAACTTAAGCCTGTAAGTAATAGATTTTCAGATAATCCATGCCGAAACTCAGGGAACAAAACAACAAACCCAGCAAAATAAAAAAAAAGAAAGAAACAGATCCTATAATCTAGGAAAGAAAATTGGAATCCCAGCAACTCAAATCAGCATGTGCACAATATCTTTTGTAAATTCAATGCCAGTAGAATTAGTCAAAGTAAAATCAACCTCCAATCCTCAAATCGAGCCAACAAACAACAGTAAATGAACATCGAAATAGATCCTGAAAGATAGTAATTTTTGGTCTCAGGTTACCTACTTGTGATGTGTTTCGATTCCGAGAACTCCTGAATGATCGATCCGTCGTTTTCTCTTGCGATTAAGCTTTGATTTATAATTGTTAAAAGGAATTTTTTTTTGAGTTTTCGTTCTTTTTTTTCATCTCCACTCTCTCTCTCCTCTCTTTTTTTCGTCCCCCTCCATTGTAGAGATTTTCCTCCTCCTTTTATGCCCAGTCTACCATTTTGATTCCAATTCCTATTTCCTCTTTGAAATCGAACTCCTCCCTCAATCTGAAATCGCAGCTCAAGAAACTATCCTCATTTGAAATTCAAAACCCTTATCTTAATTGAAAGCCAATCTGAAGTTTTTTTGAAAGAAAAGAGATCCTGCGTGTGCTGTGTTCTTTTGTTAATTTTCATTTTTTAAAGGACATCAGAAATATGTGTATATATATAAGAGCATGTGTCATAAAACAAGAAAAGTAAAGTAGCGTAGTGGTAGGCACTATTCTTCTCCACCCCAACGTCATTGGTTCGATTCCCTCTAGCGCCTCATCTTGCTGATTTTATCCTTTTCTTTTCTTTTAATAAAACGACGTCGTTTAGCAGTTGGTATTTGTTAAAAAAATGTTGCGCTGCAGGAGGATTGAACTTAGGACGTGAAGGGCGAGGGGCAAGGGCCTATCCGGTGGGCTGAGTTCCTTTTTCTGTAATATATCTACATATATATTTATATATACACACAACCTTTTCACTCCCTTTTTCTAACCCTTCCCATTTTGTTTTGATTTTATCTGAATGCATTTTAATTTTAAATCCGATTATTACTCAAGCAAAAATCATTCAAAAAATAATTTTTGAAATTTAGCCCTACCGAAGCTATTATCTTAACTCGGTCCGGCTAACATGAAAATCTCAAACTTGGATTTTAAAAATATTTATACGGATCTTTATTTCTGAAGCTTCTCATTGGAATGGTTTAAAAGAACACATAAGCATACACACAGGTCGACAAATGCCGGTTTCATCATAGACCTAGGGGAAAAACCCGGTGCTTGTAGTTGCCCCTCGTGCAAGGAAATTTTTGTAAATAGAATCTTCGAACACGAAGTGAGCATACCGTAAACAGTTTGCATTCCTTAACCCCTTAGTGGATCGCACGCCAAGGGAAGGAATGCTCGGCTGCATTCATTCTCTCTTTGAGAAAACTAGTACATGCCTGGATTTCCATGGATCGCTTGGGTGGTTGTTTATGCCATATTTGTCTCTTAATCAATAGTTTTGGAAACAAAAATTTTTGCCCCTTCGATTAAGAGATAAAGAAGGTAGAAACAGATTGGACTTATTGACATTGCTGAATATTAGCCGTTCTCAACCCTTAGCAATGTGTTGTGTACGTGTGTATACGCGTGGTGCGTATGTTTGCAGAAATTTCATTGCATGGATTTCAATGTATGGTTTTCATGCAAATGTTTGTGGTGAGATTCCTCGAGACGTCAAGTTGCCCCTTCTTTGGCTTGCGTCCTTCTTGATCTGATCATCGATTGAGTCGTGCGGGGGTTTGAAGACTCTACCCAGACTGAGTTCTGTTTGACAACTGGATTTCTGGTGATGACATGAAACTTATTTTGTGCTCTACTTTTGCTTAGACCGCCAAGAACCTCTCAGTTTTTGCCCCAATGAGCTGCTCTAATTTTTTACCGGGCCATGGAGAACCTCTTGGTTTTCAACTTGACAAGCTTGCCCTAACATTTTACCAGGCCACCGAGAATTTCTCGATTTTTAACGTGACGAGCTTCTTTGTTTTTCTTTCTTTCTTTTTTCTTTCTTTTATCATTTTCTCTTTTTTTTTTTTCCTTTTTTTGTGTAAATGACTGATATTAATAAAAATGACAAGTGAAATGAATGTTGATGAGGATCAAAATTCAGGCCATATTTCTCATGCTTTCGATTATGACTATTCCTTATATGTATGTGACACGGGT
>CAOJCR012438546.1:0-15651 GCA_948330485.1 Euphorbia neoarborescens | reverse complement strand
TTCGTTGCGATTATAAAGTTCTATAGCTGGTTACATTCTGTTTATATGTGATGCGGTGTTTTGATAAAACGACACTGTTGATCATACATATGATGTCGTAGTGGTAGGAGGTGGTGCAAGATTGAGGGTTGCTAGGACTTTCTGAGCATGGATTCAATATTGCTTGCATTACTAAGCTTTTTCCAACACGTTCACACCGCTGGAATTAGGTGGCCAACTACATATCTTCTTAGCTGGAATTCAATTAGGTGACTAGGGATATTTTGTTTTGTTTTGTTTTTTTTAAACAATTTCAGTGTAATTTACACTTGAACATTTGTAATATTATATATTTGTTTTTATATCCATAAAATGCATCTTTTTTTCATTTTAATTCATATTCATTCACATTTCAATTCGATTGAGTTATTTTGATTGAAATATATAGATTTATTTAGTTCAAATGTGAATTCAGGTTAATTATTAATAATGAAATATATGCTATTATATGCTATTCAGGTTAATTATAATTATTCAGGTTAATTATTTAAAAAGAAGAAGTATAGGCGTCGGTAGGTTTAAAAGCCGATGTATATTATATGCTATTCGGCGTCGGTATTATTTAAAACCGACGCTTAAAGTAATTGAAAAATACTCGTTTTGACATACATTTGGCGTCGATTTTAATGAAATACCGACGCCAAAAGTCATAAAATAAGCGTTGGTTAAATGCCGACGCCATGTCTTTGGCGTTGAATTATTTGGTGACGGTGGAAAACCGACGCCAAAAGTCAATATTAACCGACGCCATAGACCTTTTTTACACTAGTGAGGTGCTTGAAATGGGAAAAAGGGTTGAGAAGTACGAAGTTCTTCCCAAGTAAACTCAAAGCTCGGGGTTCAAGCCTAAGGAATTTTCTCCCAACTATAAACCCTCATCTCTCAGGTCTCCCTCGAATTCAAACCCGTCATCTCTGGCAGTTGATGTTTCTAGAATCAGCCAGGCAATTGAAAACCAAAAGAGACAGAGAAGGGGAGCCACAAATCCATGGGATAGAGTCTGTCTAAGATTTTCTTCAAGTGCAGAAAGGCCAGGGTGCTAAACTCTGTTAAAATTTATGTTGCACCGCTGCCAGAGCAGAGGGATAATTTCTGTGCCTACCATGTAATGACTGGACACAGGACAGACGAATGTGGCAGACTGATACTAGAAATTAAGAATCTGATTAATAAAGGTCGTATAGAGGAGCCACCTCCAGCAAAGCCAAGCATATAACCTAATCTCGTGACCAGGTTTGGGGGGTCGAGTCAGCAATTAAAGAGGGAAGACATCCTGCTTGATCAACGGAAGACTCCCTGCATGTAGGGAGATATTTTGATGTTTTGTAAGAACTTTTTAGTGATTTTTCTGTCTTTCTTTTATTATAGAATAAAATGCAAAGAACTTTTTCATCTTTTCATGTATCATTGTCTGCATGTGTTATATTTATCTCTCTGAGTGATGCATCCATATGAGCACATTATTAAGATGCATTGAATGTGAATACAACACGACATATGCAAGAGTACTTTGAACTGGACACCTCTTTCCCTTGAAAGGTAAGGTCGAGAGAATGAAAAATGGCGAATAACCAATCTACAGCTTCAGCTACTGCCATAATAATCTAAGAAAGGCCTTTCCAGGAAGAAAATACTCTGTTTTCATCAGCTGTATCCAATGGTATCTATGTAAGCACTCACCTATTCGGTGAGAGTGGCACCAAAGCACATATAACATTCTGAATGTGATTGTCATTTCCATAGCCTGTTCAACCCATTTATAAAGAAAAATAAAAAAAAATATGAATTATCTAAAAATTATTCCAAAGCTTCAGTTGACCACAGACCTCAACCCAAGGGGCATATCATTAACATGTCCCTCATAAATCAGATACACCATGCTGTGATTAGCCCAAGGGGCATGTCAGTAACATGTTCCTCATAAGTTAGACATACCTTGTTCCAGTCCCCAAAGGGCATGTCATCTACATGTTCCTCACAATACTATTTTCTGCTCAGGGGCAAGTCACCCATATAAGTTGTGTAATTCTATCTTATTCAGTCTTTTACCACCGAGGCATTTCCCAATTACCCCATCCTATTTGCATGAATCCAAAAGTCATCCTGATTCTTCATAACTTATTCCAAACCACCCTTTTCAAACAGTTATACCAATCCAAGACCCTCTATTTCCAAAAAAAAAACAAAAAAAGGGAATCAAACCTGAACATCTTCCTAATAAAACCGCATTCAGTATGTTATTTTTTCTTTGTGCTCTTCCAAAATAGTTAAATGCTTGCATTGGTAGCACTTTCCAGAGCCGGTTTAAATAGATCAACACGGTTCCCATCAGAATCTCAACAGATTATTGGCCTACCCCGACAGCTAACCAATCGAAGCAGTTTATTGCTTCTAAGAATTCGGGGGCAACAATCTTAGACTTCAGCTGCACAACCGAATCAATCTTTCTCCCCAAAGAGAGAAAATTTTCAGGGATAAAAACCGAAAAGGCTCCCTGGAGACAAGGAAAAGAGTGGTAGTTCGGTTCAAAACCACTTGCATCTTCCTTGTTATATTCACATTGACTGCACCATGATGATATGAATGCTCACATCTTACTCAGAAAGATCTCATATAGCATCTGCATACACTTGACATCAGTAAGCTGCATATTCTGAAAAAAAAATAATAAATAAAAGATTAAAAAAAGAAAAAGAAAAGAAAAAAATAATAACAAATAGCCCGTCAGGTTAAAAACCGAGAGGTTCTCAACAGCCTGGTCAAAAGTTAGGGCAAGCTCGTCAGGTTGAAACCGAGGGATCCTCGGCGGCCTGCTCAAGGTTCTCGGCAGTCCAGGCAAACATTAGAGCATAAACTCAGTTTTACTATCATTGATTCTCATATTCAAGTTGAGCTCAACACAAGAAGAATCTTTAGATCCCCGAACTCGACATATTAGATAATCAGTTCGAAGTCTACCGATAAGGGGCAAAATGACCTGCTACCCTACGAAATATCGGTGTAAGATCATCTGCATAAACACCTGTATATCATCATGTACCACACATCTGTATAAACTTGTGATTAGCGTTCTGTATCAACATAGATGTTTCCATGCATCAAGAATACACGCATCAAATATCTGCACCAATATACACTCTATATGCATACCCATTACATATGCATATTACCTGTGGCATTCACAGAAAAGGTCACTTCACACACTCCACAGTAGTGTCAGACAAAGTTGAGAATCTATCATCAGTCATCTGGTAACGGTCAATAAGTCCATATTTTTATGGTCTACTGGCATTAGATAATAAGTCCAAACCATATATCTGTCATTATTTATCTGGCATTGATAATAAGCCCAGATCCCTTTTACCTTCTTTATCTCTTAATCGAAGGGGCAAAACTTTTTGTTTCTAAAATTATCGATTAAGAGATAAATACGGTAAAAATAACTCTTTTCTCCTAGCACAAAATCCAAGCGTTAGGCTAAACAGATACTCCATACATGGCACTAGAGTAGAAGTCTGTACCTATCCTATAGTCGAGGGGAAAAACAGATGCCCTTAAACGGTCCTCGATGAAAGGGTAAATACAGCAGCACTGTTTTAATCTTTATGTGAAGCACTAGAGGTTGGGGCACATGCATTAGTTCATAGTATGCTCACTTCGTGTTTGAAAATTCTATCTGCAACAGAATTTCCTTACACGAGGGGCAACTGTGAGCACCAGGATTTTTATCCCAAGGTCTATGATGAACCGGCATTCGCCGACCTATTGTATGCTTATGTGTTCTTCGAATGATTCTAATGAGAAGCTCCATAAATAAATGATCCGTACAAAAATTTTAAAAATCTGAGTTAAAACAATTTTTTCACATTAGTCGGGTTGAGTTAAAATAATAGCTTAGGCCAGGCTAATTTCCCAAATTCAAAGTCAAAATGATTTTTTGTATGAGTCAAATTAGATTTAAAAATATATCTTCAGTCAGACCGAATCAAACCAAAGGTCAGGAAAGAAATCGGGGTGAAAAGGAAGGAAGGAAGTAAGAGTAAAATAAAAATATATTTCAATGAATCAAGAAACGGGCTTTAGCCAGCGGCAAGCCTCTATTCCCTCTCCCTAAAGACCCGTGTTTGATCCCCCGCTAACGCTGCCATTTTCATTTCTTTTTTTATATAAAGAGCATGCCAAAACGGCGTCATTTTGGGCGTTCCCACTAAAGCCTAAAACGACGTCGTTTTGGCTTAAAGAGAAAAGCAGAAAAAAATAAATAAAGAGAAGCGTAGCTAAGGATTGAACTTGCGACCATTTGGTGGTCTAAGGCAGGCACACCACTGAGTTGTAGTGTTTTGTTGATTTCTTCACGCATATACATATATAATGATGTTGTTTTGGCAAAGGAAGAAAAGTAAAAAAATTAAACGAAAATGGCAGCAAACAAAGGGTGTATTTCATTCAGATTTCAGCAGATCCACTGCCCGATTCCAAGAGATTTCTTTCTCTTTTCTTTCGTTGGAATTTCAAACAATCAGCGGAAGGATCTTAATTGGAATTCTTTCTAAAAAAGGAGAGGGGAATTAGAAAAAGGGGGCGGCTGAGTCTGAAAAAGGGGGAAGGGAATCAATTAGAGAGGAGGAGGTGAATTGGAGAGTGAAATCGAACAGAAGAAATCAGAGGGGACAACTGCTACAGACGACGGACAGTTGACGGCGACGATTTGTAGGCTGCTGAATTGATAGTGGATGATCGACGAAGAACTCCAGCGAGGCGATTCATGGAATAAGACAAAGTAACATTCTTCCTTTGCTTTTCTTATGATTTTTGGAAATTCAAAATGGGCTATGCTTTTTCTGTTTTGATTTTTCATTAACTGTCGAACTTGTGCTGGATTCAAATATGCCCAGTTTGATTTTCTTCTTTTCTGTGGCCGATCAAGGCTCATTGATTTAATTTATAAAGCTCTATTTCTCAATACATATTGGGAATATACTTGAATCAACATTATGGATCAACTGTTATCAGTGCTTCTCAAATTGATTGGATTTCACTGCATACGTGAAACTCTGAGACTTAAACTAATCTTGATTTTCCTATTTGCACGTTTTGATGTCTTTTATGCACCTTTGATTTATTTAGTTTTAGAATAATTTACTGAACATGTATCATATCATTGCATTTTGAATGTTGGGATCCATTAATATTGCTTTGTTGTGGATTTTGCTTTATTGAGTCTACTGTCATATCCCTACAATCTACCTATTAAGGCAATCACTTTGCTTTATGGACTTTTAAACTATAATTTTCCTATTTCTCACTAATATTCTGTGTATCGTGAGATGGTGTATAATTATGGCTTGTTTTCATTTACTTACGATTTGGTGGCTAAATATGCTATTGGCATCCTTCTGAATAGATAACGCCTTATTTCATTTTGTTGGCACATTGTCCTTTGTTGGCTTTTGGATTAATACTGAGTCATTATTACATGTATACATTGGTTTTATGTTTCGAACTCAAAGCCTTCTTCTAGTCTATTTCCCTGTTGATATTCATTGTTTATCTGTTGTTTCTGGCTTGAATATACTTCACATGGTGTTCTGATTCGTTGTTTTAGGAGATGATTGTTTGTGTTTTCCATATAAACTCACATTCATGACTAAATATGTTTGGATTAATAATTGTAAACTAGAATTACAGTTTATTCTATTGAACTTCCTAAGCCGGAAGTTATTGCGCACAGGTATGTTTTCTAAACTATCTTTCATCTGTGTATTTATATATCAATATGTGTAAATATTCTTGATCTGTGACTTAGCTTTTTTATTCCTGTATTTACGCGCCTGTTAGAAACATGGCAAATGTCGGCTTAGGGCCGCTAAAACAGTCCTACGAAGGGATCCATTCCCGAATAATTGACCCGCTAAAATTGCATGCTTAAATGAATTAAAATCGAGCCAATAGATTTCTAAACAACATCAGCAGAGCACCATGTAATTTGAAAATATCTGTTTTCGGGTCCGACCCGGGTCTACCGGTCGGCTTGATTCGACCAGTCGGCATCCTAAATGCATGATCCCGAGCTACCGTTTCTTTCCAATTCTTATAACTGCGATCTGTCTGCTTGAGTCCAATGTATTATCTGTACTAACGTCTTTTTACAGCTTAGATGCATGTATAGGATAGATGTATGCTAGGATTTACTGCTTTCCTAGAAACTCTGTATTCGTAGGCAAATGTACCCCGATCCCCATTTTTACAAATGTACCCCTAGGGTAGTCTGTTTGAAAGGGTTGTAAATATGTGTTTACTTTTCCACTTTTACCGCTTTTTGAATGTACGCTCACCCTTTAACGGCTTAAAATTAATTTTATCGTGAATGTTCAAATCTCTTAAATCACGGCTATCCGCATTAAGGTAATTTAAATCGGTCGTCCTTGTCCGAACTCATCTCTGGTAGCGGTAGTTTGGAATTGCACACCCGGTATTAGCAATACACCAAAAGGCCGTAAAAATTCCCGACGTGAGGTATTAGCCGTGTGGCGACTCCAAAATACTGTTTAAAGAGATATACGCATCTTTTTAATCTTAAAAATCTGTTTTCCAAATCAAAAAACTGTTTCGACTGAATTTTCACCCGCTTACAACTGCACCCCCCTTTATTGGCGCCAATATATCCGGTCCCATTTTCTACTCTCTTACTTTGGAGCAATGGTAACAGATTCTAAATATTTATTAAAATATCAAAATAAACATAACAACACTTTTAAACCAAGAATCAAAACATACTTTATCCAAATAGCAAATTTTGACATAATTTACCAAAAATACAATATTATATCAACATTTCCAAATAATTTCACAAATATTTTTTTTCTGTATCTTAACTTTATTAGAAATTCAAATCATGAAATTCCAAGCTGCACACTCAAAGATATGATCACTTAAATATACCATTATCAACACATTCTTAGCAGAAAAATAGATTTCGTGGTTCAACTTCAACCACACTTTTGGGATAAAATTCAACAGAATTTCATGAAATTTTATTCTAAACAAATGTTCATCTGTATCTCATAAATTCACAGAAATTAGAATTGTTCAAATCGAAGCTATATTCAATGAGAAAAGTTAAAAGTACATAAGACTGTACACATCCGGAAACCACTGCAAAACAGATTTTGTAATCTGACTTTACCCGAAATTTTGAGCATTAAGACCTTAAAATTTCACGACACTTTATTCTAAACAAATATTAATCTATGTCTTAAGAATCTATAGAAACAAGAATTAATCAAATCGGATTTATATACAAAAAGAAAACAAAAAAAAACAATAGGTTGTCCAAATAAAAAAAATTCAGCAAAAACCCAATGAAACAAAGTAGTGTACACAAACCTTTCTAAGCCTTTAACTTGACTCTTCTACCTCCTTCTCCTTTCCTTTTCCTTGATTTGTTCCTTCTACAAATAACCATACTTGAGTTTAACAAATATAACATGTAAATAGGTTTACAAATGCTTGAAACATACTTATTCTACCAATGTTCATGCTTTTATGACCTTGTTGTACCTAAAAATTCATAACTCTCTCTTAACATCTTCAAATTCAATGATTCTTATTGGATTCTGTTCCTAACATACAAAATCAAGCCATAATAAAATTTCATAATTTTCTAAGCATCCCACGATTTAATATAGAATTTCTACCTCACCCTTAATTCAGCCCGAATCACCTGTACCAGTCATACGAAAACTCCAATAACTTTCTCTACACAAGCTTAATCGAGTTGATTATTTTTGTTAATTAAAATAGACATATAAAAGTATAACATATCCAAAAATAGGAATTTTTTGAGCACTACAACAATTACAGCAGCGTTTCAAACACACCTTATCTCGTTGATAGGGCAGATTTGCACATAAAAGCTTATAAAAATTCTATCTCCCAAATAATCACCCAAAAATTCTCAAATTTTGCAGAAATAATCTTAAGATTCAGATGCACACTTTTCATTCTTATGATGTTCTCAAATTCCATCCCTAAACCTACTAAAATATTACTACAAATTCATGTTCTTACCTTGACCCATTCTTCTCTTCTTCTTCCTTATTTCTTCTTCCACTCCCTTCCACATTTCTTTCTGTTTTTTTCTTTTTACAGCATCCTAGAGTAGTTAACATCCTAAATATCAACATATAAATCCCACTTAATATATATCTCTAATTCCTTTTAGATGTTGTAATATTATTGACCATTTGTCCACTTTTCATTTTCTTATTCTTCTTCTTTTTTTTACTCTTCTTTAATAACATTAATATAATAATAATAATAATAATAATAATAATAATAATAATAATAATAATAATAATAATAATAATAATAATAATAATAGTAATAGCAATAGATGTGAGCACGGAATTTTTCCCTGGTCTATGATGAACCGGCATTTGTCGACCTGTTGTATGCTTATGTGTTCTTTCAGATAATTCCAATGAGAAGCTCCAGAAATAAATGAGCTGTACAAAAATTTTCAAAACCCGAGTTTGAGTTGATTTTGAGAATAATCGGACCAAGTTAAATTAATAGCTTATGTCAGGTTAATTTTTAAAAAAATATTTTAAAATCAAAATGATTTTTATTTGAGTCAAATTGGTTTTAGAAATAAATAAATAAGATTTCAGTCAATCAAAATCAGATCGAGGAAGAAATAGAATTGAAAAGAAGATTTAGATAAATGTATATGGGCGTAGGAGAGTGACAAAGGGCGTCAATAGCCCAGTGGCAATCGTTCCTTACCTCCTCCCTCCATGCCGCGTTCGATCCTCCTTGCCCGCGCCTGGGGCCAATTTTTTTTCTTTTTTTTTTCTTTTAACACCTGCCATTAAACGATGTCGTTTTGGCATAAAAGAAAAAACTAAAAGGGAAAACATAGCAGCAGATAGACGCAAATTGAAGGCTGCATCTTCTTCCCAATTTCAGTTTGTTTCCTTCCTAATTTCAGAAATCTTCTTTCCTATTCGTGGGTTTTTGAGACCAATTATGGGGAGATTAGATTGATTGGTTTCTTTCCATTTTGAGAGGGGAAGTCTGTGATTTAAAAGAGAATTAGGGCTGCCATTAGGAGGGGGATCAATTTTTGACTGCGGGAATAGAGAACAAATTTTTTAGTGAAGGGATTTTGGAGAAGAAGAGGCTGTCATCGACGATCAACGGAGGCAACAATTTCGAACAATCTGAGACGATACGGTGAGCAATTCGAAATTCAATAAATTCTTTAAGATTTTCTGAAATTGAAACATTGAGTCGAAATTAAAATTGTGGATCAAAATTCTGGAGCTTCTAAATTGAATGAACACTGCTACGAACAGATTCCTGAGACCTGTATGCCATTGAATTTCTCTGTGATTGTGCTTATGTTGACGAATTAAAACTGCTTGATTGAGACTGTTGGGTGATTAATGAATTCTATTGAATCCATTTGAGACTATCTGTTGCAGAATAATGTTCAGTGATTAATTTATTTATTCTGGCTATTGCAATGATTTTGGTGATATTGTCGAATTTTAACATTTGAATGATTTGATTATGATGTTGGAATTCAAGTTTGAATTTTCCTTGTTCTTGAATAGAACACAGACATTTTGACTGAATGCATGCTCTTCTTCCTATTTGTTTCCTTTTTGAATTCAAGATGTGATTGAGGTCAAGTCCATTGCTTAATGTTGTTTTATTCTACGGTTCGAGTGAGTCAAATTGGCCAATAGTTTTGTATGCTCTGTTTATGGATTTTATGTACTTGCAATTGCTGCTGCTAATAATCTATTCATTGAGCGGTATTGTTTTGATGATTACGGGGTATATCAACGTTTGATTGTCAGCTTTGAGAGTTTTTAAGTTAGGTATTCTGTTTGTAAGATGTACGTGCTTTATTTGCTTCGCTCAAAATCTTTTGAATGTCCAAAGTTTCTTCTGTGGAGTTTCCGTAAAACTCCACACACGACGAAGGTTTGTTTATTGCTACATGTTGACTTCACTAGAATGATTTGCTTATTGATTAAGTTTGCTGACGGGATTTGAATACGCTATCTTTTTGCCGTGTAATTTCATTCGTGATTGCCTAGACCTAGATTCAATTTTATCAATAATTCACTTATTGCATTCTAGAAAGCAGCTCAACGAATGAAACTCCAGTTTCTAGATTACCGCTGAATTCGTTTATTTAGGTCAAATCGTTGACTTGTTTATCCTAGGTTGATCTTCTTAAATCTTGACGAATTTCATGAACATTTGTTATCTTGTGTCACTGACATATTATTCTATTAAGTTTCTTAAGCTGGATGGCAGTGCACTCAGGTACGTTTCCTAGATCACCTTTCACTCTCGTGTTTAGATATTCATTTTTGAAAATAGTCTGTATCTGTGACTTAGCTTTTCATTCCTTTTTTTTTTGCGCCTGTTAGAGATCCAACTAATGTCGGTCTAGGACTGCTAAAATAAGTCCACAAAGAGATTAACTCCCCGATATTTGACTTATAAAAATAATAGCATGCGCCAAAACTAAAATACGAGCCAAACGATTTTTAAATAAATTTCACACAATCCAATCGTAAATTAGCCAAAAAAATATTTTCGGGCTGCTTCGAGACCATCCTCCGGCCCAAAATGCTTAATTTGAAAAATCACGTCAGATTAAGCGTCCCCCTTATTGCATGATCCCGAGCTACCGAATCTTCCCCTTCTTATTAAAATGTCTATTTCAAGTATGTTGACGTGCTAAGTGTTTATTTCAAGCAATTATGCATGTTTTGTATGCGTAGATGATCCCCGATCCCCCCCTTTTGACAAATGTATCCCCTTAGGATAGCCTATTGTGAAAGTTTGTAATTGTCTATTTAAATTACCGCTTTTTATTGCTTTTTTTGCATGCGTGCTCGCCTAAATAAAAATCAAACTAAAATTAATTTTAGGCTTTTGCGAATAAAATTATTTCGTTTTCTAAAATAATATCGATTTTTCTCTTAAAAGTCTTTTAGAAAAAGGATGAGTAAATGCCTTGTCCGAACCTAATCTCAGGATCACGGTTTTGGGTTCGACACAAGGTTCCGAGTAATACCAAGATTAAATTCCCGGTAGAGCTTAGAACCGGGTGGCGACTCCAAACACCGTTTTTCAAAGATTCAAGTTCGAATTTTATTTGAAAACATTTTCTTTTTAAAATCTATTTCCCCATTTCACTTTCGAGAGCGTCAAGCCGCTCGCGACGAAAGTGACTCTTTTTGAAAAATCAATTTTTACGAGCTCTAGAGGGTTTCAAGAAGCTCGCGACGAGAATTTTACGCTTTTAGAAAAAAAAGTCACTGTGCTCATAGTGGCGACTCCGCTGGGGAACAAAATTCTTTTCAAACTTTTTTTTCCAAAAGTTTTCAAGACTTAAAAATTGTTTTGGAAAGGATTTTTGACAAGTCTTTGAAAGACTTTTTCAAAAGACTTCAAAAAGAAAATCGACATTATTTTCGAAAATAAAATATTTTTATATCCTTAATCCATTTCAAATGGATTTTTATTTTGATTTATGCATTTTCAGTATATTGCATTCCCCAATTAGGACCACCATACCACCCCCAGTTTTCTCGACCTATCGTAAAACCACCGATATCCTCGTATCTTAATCTGTCTCGTTCGAACCTATTTGGGGAGACATAGATGGTATATTTTGCTATGGGACCCTCCTTTGCTACCCGGACTTTGGACTTCCTGCATATAGAAGCCATAGAAATTTTCCATTAGGATTACCAAAATACAAAAATAAAATGAATTTAGTTTCGACCTTTGCCTTTCCCCATTAAAGGCAAAGAGATCCCCATCTAGGAATGGTTAGAGACTTATACCACGCGGAGAAATAAGGTTGAGAACTTCCGCTTTGCCTGCTAATTGCTTTTGTTTGTGTGTGTTCCCTTTTCACATGCATTCCAATCACTTTGATACTATTAGTACATGCATTCCTTTATGCCACACTAACCCACATTTTATGTACAGACACGTGCATCTTTTTCGTCCGTGTCTCATGACATTTTATTTTTCCTTTTTTCCTGTCCTCCATAGGATACATTTTGCCCGTATGTTAAAATGTCACAACGACGTTCACCTAAAACTCACCTAAGTTAAGTGTCCTTGTCAGTCACGCATTTCTATATAAGCAACCTAACACGAATTATACACCCGGGCCATTTGGGGCATCGGCATAACATCATTCATCATGAAAGTTGCCATGTGATGCCATGTCATTCATCACGAAAATTTCCATGCAAGGTTATGTCATTCATCATGAAAGTTGCCATGTGATGCCATGCCATGCATCACGGAAATACCTTGCAATGCCATGTCACGCATCACGAAAATTTGATACCATGTCATGCATCACGCAACTACAATACCATGCGATGCTATGCCTCACCATGTGTTGCTTTGACTTGTATTTTTAATCATAAGTTTCCCTTACCCATGGGGTTCGTGTGTAAAAAAATGATTCATAACAACTTTTCAACAAGGACTTCGTGCTCTCCTCAACATGCTGAGGGATTCTGATTGGACTAAACTTAAGATCTTTGGACTGCGAGATGCTAATTTGTGTTTTAACCTTCGACTTTTACCCGAACTGTTAAAAGCTAGCATCTCTATTTGGGATCCTGTGGATTGCTTTTTCAGAATCGGCAATGTGGAGGTCTGTCCAATGTTTAAAGAATTCAGCGCCATCATTGGCATCTCTAGCTCCCAAGAAGTATCAGTCGCAGTGCCAGATTTCATTTATGGACAGCCAAATCAGATGGCTAAAGATTTCCTATTTCCAAGGGAAGAATTCCAGGATTTCCTCTCTCTGATTCACAAAGGGACATCTACCATAGGCTTTGATTTGACGAAGGTATTATAATGGTGTTCCCTCACCCCACATACTCACCCTAGTTGGTTGCACATGATAAGCATGATGATCATGCACCAACTATTGGGTCTGCTTTGCAACACTTGCCCTTTTCGACTAGCCTCTGTCATTCCCAAAATGGCCAAAGGGGAATCTCCTATGTCTCTCATCCTAGTCGAAACACTCGTTACCCTTAGCAAATGTTCACAGACCGAAGACCTCCCTATGGGCCCCCATTTAGCCATCCTTTAAATTTGGTTGTTGGAAAAATTTTCCCTTATTGAACCACCAAAAGGCCTTTTTAAAGAATACAAACCGTTAGCTTTCAAAAGGAGACCCTTCCATTTTTCAGGAACACTATCTCTAAGCAAGGATGATTGGCTCCACAAACTATCCATCTTACCCATACAGACATCCGATGGATGTGCCCTTGGTGGAAGATAAATAATGTTCTTGTATCTGTGTGGGGTGGCTATATCAGACTCTTAGGACTCACCAGACTCACCTTCTATGCACCAACAATATTGTGCAAACAGTAAGGGGCCAGACAGCGGGTTCCAGGTCAGATTATGAAGACGCAAGAGGGATAATACCCGAAAGTGGCATGTGATGAGTTCTTGAGACAATGGGATCGTTATTTGCAGTTTTAGGGGCTCGATACCAGTGTAGCGGTGATAGAACCAGGAGAAGAGTACGAAGCTTAGCTCTAAGGGATCAAGGCTTTATCAACCATTGAAGAAAGAGTCACTTTCACCTTTAATTTCAAGAGATGAAATTATGTATCCTTAATTGATGTGTCTTTATTTTGTGCTATGACTTTAATCTATGTTATGTTATGACACTCGATCTTGAGTATGTTTATGAAAGTTTGATATTTGCAAGACTTTCGTGTTTGTATAAAACACTATTTATGTTATGTACCATCACCATTGATATTATGCAAACAAATGCTATGCCGCTTGCAAAATGCTATTTTATTTTATCAAATGCCACGACATCTTTTGAATGCTATAACATTCAAGACTCCATAACATCTTTGGAATATTATCCCCTTATCGCTTTTGGCTAGACATCATACCCTAACGGCTAGACGTCATGCCACCTTGTGGATAGAAATTATCCCTTAATCACTTTTAGCTAGACATCATGCCCTAACGGCTAGACATCACGCCACCTTTTGGATAGAAAATATCCCCCTCTAATGGCCAGACATCATGCCCTAATGGCCAGACATCATGCCACCTTGTGGATAGAAATTATCCCCTTATCGCTTTTGGCTAGACATCATGCCCTAACGGCTAGACATCATGCCACCTTATGGATAGAAATTATCCATTTATCACTTTTGGCTAGACATCTTGCCCTAACGGCTAGACATCATGCCACCTTTTGGATAGAAAGTATCCCCCTATCACTTTTGGCTAGACATCACGCCTTAACGGCCAGACATCACAACACCTTTTAGATAGAAAGTATCCCCTTATCACTTTTGGTTAGACATCACGCCATAACGGCCAGACATCACACCACCTTTTGGATAGGAATTATTCTCTTATCACTTTTGGCTAGACATCATGCCCCAACGGCCAGACATCACGCCACCTCTTGGATAGAAATCATCCCTTTGTCTTTTTGGCTAAACATCACCCCGCTTTGAATAGAAGTCAGTAGCTTCATGAAAGGATCATGAAGTACAAACTAGATCTCGTAGAATGTCCCTCTCTCACGTGTGTCACAACTTGTCCTTTGTATATGCATTATGCATCTCACTCTCATAATCATGCCACTCAAGTAGAAGTCTAGGCTTAACCTCGACAAGAGGAATTTGCATCTAACAATCACCTATTTTGATTATAGAAGCTATCTAAGCAAAGATGAGTCTTAGAGATCTGAATCTAGAAGATCAGGAAGATATGGCTAGCAATGCTAATTTTGTCGGGCCTCCACCTGAAGTCTGGAATCAGGGTCGGGCTGGTAATGAGAATCAAGCAAAAGAGAGAGCTATGTCGGCGCAGGAAATGGTAGATTTTATGAATTCTGAGAAATTTGCTGAAGTCATTGCATGACATGTTGCTATTGTCATGGCAGCTCAAGCTCAATTTGTTCCAGTACAACCACCGACACCAGCTTGGTGGAACTAAAAATGAGTCTTTTTTAACCTAAAACTCACCTTCATTTAAACTTAAAGACAACTCCCTTCCAAATAAACCTCTCATCCAAGCAGGGTTAAATCTTAACCTCCCTTTATTTAACTTTTTAAAAACTCAAAACAAGCAGACCCTTAACGCTCCTGATCTCCCTCTCCCTCGATTTCTCTTCTCTCCTTTTTATGATTTTTTCAATTTCTGTTTTTTTCAATTTCTGTTTTAATCCTCTCTCCCTCTTAATCCAATTGCAGTCACCTCTTAAAAAGCAGATCAGACCCCCCTTTCTTGAAAATTGACAGCCCTCCCTTAATTGTTGTTGTCGATCATATCTGTCGAGCCATCCCCTTTTTCGCTACTCTGTCCCTTCGTCGAAAATCAAATCCCAAAAAAATCAGATAACCCATCCTTCCTTTCTTTTTTGCAGACGCGAAATCAGCCTGCTTCCTTTTGTTCTTTGGACAAAATCCCCTAAAACTTAGAATTTGAGGAAATCCCAAATGCATCTCCACGCTTACTGCCGCCTCTGATGTTTCATCCTTCAACCCATCACTTTTACCT
>CAOJCR012437886.1:0-17851 GCA_948330485.1 Euphorbia neoarborescens | reverse complement strand
CTAGAGGATCACTCCTCTTATACATCCACGACTCTGTTAGCACTTCACAACCAAAGATGTCATACAATTAATAAACAAAACATTTATGAACAGGCTTATGTACATATAGATGGATGACCTAAACAAAATGATCTGCAGTGGCCTGTGACCAGTCCTCTTGAGCTATCCTTCCAGTTTCTTTTCGTCTTTCCTTTCCGCTGTCTTATCTCCTAAAAATATTAAACCAATGAAAGATTGAGACAAAAAGTCCCAGCAAGTGTATATAAAAAAAACAATTTGTAAATGCTCTCAAGAAAACTCTATAATAAAATGTACGTGAAAGAAAATTCATAAATATAATAATCTCATTTACAAAACAAATCTATCCATTCTAGAGTTGGTCCCCTCATCACATATCACAAAACTCATATGATCGTCGGGATATCCCTATACGCCGCATATCAACGCGTGGACTAACTCTCGCTTCATTGCCATGCAATGATAGGACTTAAATATGTGTATACACATGCCTATCTCTATATAGAGAGGTCTTCTATATACAAACACCATACGGACACTCTAGATGGATATTTACCTTTATTTCTTAACTTAAAAGTTCAACATTCTTCACCTTCACAAAGCATAATAAATAGTGACAATAACCTAAGAACTTTTTCTTTGAAAGCTTTAAGTTTATCACCCACACTAAACCCTTTCTTTTAAAAAAACTCCAATCAATATAATTCTTACATAACTTATCTTATTGTTGAGCTCAACTTTTCCATGATCACTAAAAACTACAATTATACTTGAATAATAACATCGGTAGTTTTGATTAAACAACTTCTTCCTTTCTTACAAAACCAATTTAATCTTTCAGAACAACAATACATCAAATCTTTCTTTTGAAAATCAAGTTAAACATAGTTCAACATACAAATTATAGACATAATTCTTATAAATTAAAAGTTCTTAACTCAAATCCATTGAAAACCAATAAACTAACTTTCAGGGAGTTAGATAAAATAAAAATAAAAATAAAAGTGGATATATACACTTGCCTTAGATGAGGAATTCACCCAACATCACTTCTTATGCTTTACTTACTAACCCAAAGCCATGAAAACATGATTGGAAAGGAGAGAAAAATCAAATTGAAAGAAGAACCAAAGGTTGGGGAGAAGAGAATGGCAACCATGTTTTAGGATGGTTTTCCAACCTAAAAATCTACCCTTTATTTATATTTTTATTATTTTTAATTGTTAAATGGATAAAAATCAAGATTTGTCTCAAAAATTCTAGAGAATTTCGGTTAAACTTATCAAGCTACACGTCATATGAGTTTAACACGTGAACTCGTGTCACCAGCTCCAAGTCATGTCAATTCTCTATTTTGCCTAACACGAGTTATACTCTTCAACACGTGTGGTCGTGTCATTTTCCAAAGTCATGTCATCAACTATTTAACACTTACACGAGTTATCAAATCCACATGCCGACTCGTGTCATAGTCGTGTAACCAATCTGTCAAGTAGGGTTGTCAACGGGGCAGGAAGGGACGAGTATCGCAATAACCATCCCTCCCCCGCCAACTAAACAGGTATACCCGTACCTATACCCGCGAAGTAAACGAGTATAAAATTAAATCCATACCCGCCCCGTTGGGTATACCCATTACCCGTTTATGTATTTAGAATTTTTTACTCAACATATTTCATTAGTGCATACAGTAACAAATTTAACTAAAGTTACAATGCACATTACATAATAAGCAATTAACTAAATAAAAAAACAAAAGCCAAAATAATTGTCCAAATGTATTCATAAGGTTTTAATTTTATTAATATATTTTATAAAATAATATATATATATATATATATATATAATTATTGAACGGGTACAGAAAATGGAGGGACGGATATATAAAAAACCATACCTGCCCCGTACCCTCCTACTGGGTATAAAAAACCATTCCCGCCCCATGGGTATTTTAATCGGGGATTCCCCCATCCCCGACGGGTCAGATACATGGAAATCCCCTCCCCGTTGAAAACCCTACTGTCAAGAAACTCAACATTGACACGAGTTCCCTGTTTTACACAACTTCACGTGCCATAGTTGTGTACTTCCACTATTCACCATTTTAACATTGACACGTCATCTGACTTACACGACTTTATGTGTAATTTGCCAAACTCGTGTCACATACATTTTTCTCAATTTCCATCACTAAGGCAACCGAAACCGAACTTATGTAACCACAACACGAACGTATTTAATACATTAACATTCTTAAATTCCCCCAATCTATATTTAATCATTCTAATGTCATATTGTAACCTGATTTCTCGTTTAAGAGTTCTCAACATGCAATTAAGCGAAAAGCACCAATACAAATCTAATTATCACACATTCATAGTAAGCAACCTTAATACAGAGATTTAAGATCAATCATATACATAAGATGGAGTTTGAGTTCGAGATGTTACATTACGGGTCTAAGAGTTTTGCCTTACACAATTAGAGAGTGCTAGTCACATGATTAGAGGTTTCTAATCACACATTAAAGAACATATAACCTCTTACTATCCATAGGCAGCTAGATTCTGGGTCAGAAAGTGCTGACCGCACAAACAAAGAGTGTTGTTCAGATAATTAGATAGTGGTAATCATACATAATATCATCATGAATGCCTAATTTTATATAACATATTTTGCATGTCATAATAACAAAAATGAAAATAGAGAGGCATAACAGATAGCACCTAATTCTATATGACATGGTTTGCATATCATAAGAATATATTAAACGACTGAATACAAAAATGCATAACAGACAATGCTTAATTCTCTATGACATGGTTTGCACATCATAAGAATTAATGAATTGACTAAATATAGAAAGGCAAAACAAACAATGCCTAATTCTATATGACATGGTTTGCATGTTATAAGAATTAATGAAATGACTGAATATAGAAAGGAAAAATAAACAATGCATAATTCTATATGACATGTGCAGATTCATGGTATTAAAATTAAAGAAGCGACTGAATACAGAAAGACATAGCAGGAAATGTCTAATACTAAATGACACGATTTGCATGGCATAATAAACAATAGGATCAAGTGAAAGGCATCTATCTTGGAGCCTCAATTTTTGACGATATGGTCTGCGATCATATATTATGATTTGATGAAAGGCATAAACTTTAGAGCCTTGATTTTTGATGATATGATTTACAGCCATATAATATGCTTAAATGATGGCATTTTGGTGCCTAATTTTTTGTGATATAGTTTGCAACCATATGATATGACTAAGTGATGGCATGTCGGTGCCTAATTTTTTATATGATTAGCAAACATACGATATGATTGAATGAAGGCATGTTGGTGCCTAATTATTTTTATATGGTTTGCAACTATATGATATGATTGAATGAAGGCATGTTGGTACCTAATTTTCAATATGATTTGCAACCATATGATATGATTGAATGAAGGGATGCTGGTGCCTAACATTTTTTGTATGGTTTAAAACCATAATATATGATTGAATGAAGACATACTAGTGCCTAATTTTTTTGATATGGTTTGCAACCATATGATATGATTTTTGTATGAATGACATGACAATTATGAATGACATAGAATTTGTATGAGTTTTATGGTATTTTCATGTCATAGTATATTATTTTTTCACACGGTTATGGGATTTGCATGATATAGTATTTGAATGAATGGTCATAGCATTTACATGCTATAGTATTTTATGACCATCATGGTGTGTGTATGACATGGCATTTTATAATTATCATGGTATGTGCATGACATCGTATTCCTGAATAATTATAGCATTTGCATGACATGGTGTTTTTATGACATAGAATTTGAATGATAATTGTATGAATGCTATGATATTTATATGAGTGGTCATAATAGTTCCATGATGTGGTATTTGTATGAATGGTTATGACATTTGCAGGAAATGGTATTTATGAATAGTCATGTCATTTTATATGAGAGACATGGTATGGTCATGGGAGTTGCATGACATGATATTTTTATATATAGTCATGGCATTTGTAAGACGTGATATTTGAATGGATAGTCATGACATTTGCATGATATGGCATTTAAATGAATGGTTATGTCATTTGTATGTCGTGATATTTGAATGGATGGTTATGGCATTTGCATGACATGTCATTTAAATGAATGGCCATGGTATTTGCATGTCTGGTATTTAAACGAATGGTCATGGAATTTCCATGACATAGCATTCAAATTAATGGTTATGATGTCGTGATATTTGAATGGATGGTCATGGCATTTGTATGACATGGCATTCAAATTAATTGTCATGTCATTTGCATGTCATGGTATTTGAATGAATAATTATGGCATTTGCATGGCATGAGATTTGAATGGATGGTCATGTCATGACAAACAGCGTGGTATTTATGCCTAAAGCTAAATGACATGGTAGAATATTTTGTGATGCATGATAAGAGATGATATCATTAGAAATGACATGTGATAATATCATGATGAATGGCATAGCATTTACATACTTAAAGTGAAATGACATGGCATAACATGCCATGATGAATGACATGTGATGATGTCATGATGAATAGTATAGAATTTATATGCCTAATGATAAATAACATGGCATAACATGCCATAATGAATGACATGTGATGATGTCTTGATGAATAGTATAGCACTTATACGTCTAAAGATAAATGACATGGCATAACATGCCATGATGAATGACATGTGATGATGTCATGATGAATGCCATAACACTTATATGCCTAGAGATCAATAACATAACATAACATGCCATGATGAATGACATGTGATGATGTCATGATGAACGACATAGAACTTATATGCCTAAAGATAAATGACATGGCATAACATGCTATGATAAATGACATGTGATGATGTCATGATGAACGAAATATCATGGTATGCCTACAGACAAATAACATGGCATAACATGCCATGATGAATGGCATATGGTATGTGAAGCTCGTCAGGAAAAACTCATATTTATATATTTAAAGTGATGATCGAGTATGTTTATTTATATCGAATAAAAAAGAGTCTATTTAAAGGATATGAAACTTAAGTTAATGCATGTTGTACAATGCATGAGTTAGTTCATGAGAGCCTGTGACTATACATATCCTAAGGGCTTGCCCTACCGTAGGAGGAGTCCGATGAAGGCCATGGTCTAACTTGTGTAGACATATAGACACATGAGATGCACTCAATACGTTAGTGGAAACCGACTCCACAAATTTTGGATGAAACCAATTTATTGGTGAAACTAAGAATATATGATGGGCGAACTGACTGGCTCCAATATATTCAAATCCCCTAGATGCCTAAGAGTTTAGGGAAAAGACATGACATAAATAGTCATATAGTGATTGTGTTGTAAAACAACGTGGTGTAATTCCTATAGTATGCTTAGTGTTGAGAACTAAATAAGAAGTGACCTAATACATGTTGCGAAAGAGAATGGGATAGTGCACATCAATGTAAAAGTGCATAGCATTGTATGATATGACATGATGTGAGACATGGCATTACATCGTGATGCATGATATGGAATTATATCGTGGCGCATGGTATGGCATTTTCATATAGCATGCCATTATGCATAACATGGCGTCATATAGTGATGACCGACACGATATTAGTGTGGTGATGCAAGACATTACATCATGTGTTGATGATGAATAACATGGCATTTATGTATGACATGACATTTGATGGTGATACATGTATGAAATGGCATAACATGACATAACATTATGTAATAATATATGACATGGCTTCATGTATGATGTATGACATGGAATTATGTACTGATGATGAATGGCATGAAATTTGATGATGATACATGCATGACATGGCATAACATGATATGACATTATGTAATGATGCATAACATGACATCATGTATGTTGCATGACATAGTATTTATGCATGATATGATATAAAACATGTTGACGATGCATGGCATGTCATTGCACATGATATGGTATCGTGTAGTGATGTGTGATGTTGCATCATGTATAGTGTATGAAATAGCATAAAATATATTGATGATGCATGTCATAGAATTGTGCATAACATGGAATCATATGGTGATGCGTGATATGACATCGTGTATAATGCATGGCATGGAATTTGTACATGATATGGCATTATGTTGATAACGAACAAGTTAAACTAAAAATCAAGAAACTATCTTTTATGAAATCTAATTTGAAAACTAAGTTATCCAAAAAACATGTTAAGAAAAAAGACATTGTTAACTCCATATTATCAGAAGCTTCCTAACAAGGCATATTCAGCATATTTGAATGTCTAATTTCTAAAGACAACTGAAATAATAACTAATGAGACACTCATGATCATAGCAAATGAGACAGGAAAATAGAGGTGCAAGCACCGATATACAAGTTAATGAACCAAGAACCAACAGATTATAGATTAATTGGGAAGGTGAATTCAAGCAACCCAAAAGCTGAAATACAGAAAGATGAGACCATCAGCTAATCAACTTAATAAACTTAATTATACAGTTACCGCATAACGTAAAATTGAATTGTTGAACGTTAATAAATCTTTGATCGAAACACATAACATTGATTTATAAAGTGTAATTTGTAATATATAGCTAACCATAAGAACACCCAGTATATAGTCAATCAACCCAGCGACAAATAAAACCAAATCAACCACCATTTATGACTAAAAAACCAAATTAATCAGCAGGATAATTAATCAGAAATAGCTTGCCCCAAATATATTCAACAATAGGGTAAATCAATAGAGCAGAGATTATAAATCCATTAAAACAAATTCAACAGCACAAAGCACCAATTATCCATAGAGATACGAATTAATAAGAAAATGAGTAGAGATTATTTAGGTCTCAGGATAAAACTGTAAGCTGTGTAATTTGGTGGATTTGAGAAGCTCTATCCAATGATCCATTGATTTGATTTCAACCCGAATGAATATAATTTTCCAAAAAAAGGTTGAAGAATTGATTTGATTTACTATAAAGCTCACAAAGCTCCCTCAAGAATCCTCACCACTATTTCTAAACTCCGCTCATTCCCGCCGGTTCCTCTCAAATTTCTCCCCCTCTTTTTTGCATTTTTTCTCTATCACTTTTTCTCGATCAATTTGTTTTGTAAATCGCTACCACCTCAACTCTCGAACTCTTTCCCCATCTTTTGTTCCAAATATAGAATCCTCAAAATAAGAAAGAATTCCCCATTTTCCTTTTATATCAAAATGCTTCCCTTTCTTTGTTTTATTCGAATCCTTTTTTACCATTAATCCTTCAAAATTGCAGCAACTCTTAAATCTGCCAACCAAATTCGAAAAGAATAACTCTCAAATAAGGAATAAATTAAGAAAGAAATCCTCTTACACTCTGTTTGGATGAGGTGTTTTTAAAGTATGGTAAGATAGAGTAAGTGAGGTGAAGTATAGTCATATCCTATGCCATACCTTATTATGTTTGGGTAGAAGGTAAGGTAAAGAGGATAAAGTTATATGTAAATTACAATTATAAACTTATTATATAATATGTGAAGAGTGAAAAGTGATTGTAAATAATATAAAAGAAATAGACAATTTTGTCATAAAAAATTTTTAACCCTCAAAACATTCCAATTTAGAGTGTTGGAAAACCTAATAAATCCAACCCATTATTTTACCCTCAATTACCACACTACATTCTTCCACCTCCAAACAAACAACTAAAAACAAAAACACCTACCATCACTTACCTTAATTAACCATTAAAAACCATGAACCAAATAGAGTGTTAATTTTTACTGGAAATCTGTTGAAAAGGAAGAAAAAAGGAAAACCCCACATCTGTCAAAGAGAGCTCCTCTTTTATCTTGTCTTAATTTCCTATACAACCAAAACGACGTCGTTTTGGACTTTGCCTTACATCCTAAAATGGCATCATTTGGGTTATTATTTTTTTTAGTTTACTTAAGCTCAAAACGATGTCATTTTAGGTTTTAATTTTTAAGCCCTAAAACGATGTCATTTTAGACCTTTCTTAACTTATTCACAACATACATTGACACTACTTTTGAAATTAATTTATAGTCCTAAAATAATGTCATTTTAGACTTCTTCTTTCCCACTTTCTTTCCTTTCTTTCTCCTTTTTTTTTCTTCCTTCTACCCTTCCTTCTTGGTCTGATTTGGGTTGACTAAACTTATATTTTTAAATTCGATTTGACCCAACAAAAATTATTTTGACAATTGATTTTAATATTTAGCCTGACTTGAGATATTACGAAAATTTTTTTCAACTTAGATTTTGAAAATTTTTGTACGGATCTTTTTTACTCTGGAGCTTCTCATTAGACCAATATGGAAGAACACATTAGCATGTAAATAAGTCGGCGAATGCCGCTTCATCATAGACCGGGGAAAAATCCCTTGCTCACACTAACTAAGCATCAAATGGGTCTCTTCACATCACTGAAGAGCCCAATCTACATTCTCCATACATGACTCAAATGTATAAACAAGCACAGTGAAATTATATATAAATACTTCCATAAAATCTCAATCTTGTCGCTGAAAATTTCTAGCATCAATCGTTGACTATTGGAGAGGGCATTACAAAATCCAAATGGAATCCGTCTGTATGTAAAGGTCCCATATAGATATGTAAATGTGGTTTTCTCTTGATCGAAAGGGTCCAAAGAGATTTGCATATAGGCAGATAGACCATCTAATGTGCAAAAATATTCATGCCCTACCATCCTTTCCAGAATTTAAGCAATGAAAGATAGTGGAAAATGGTCTTTTCGAGTGGCATTATTTAATTTCCTATAGTCAATACACATACGCCACCCAGTAATGGATCGAGTAGGAATAAGTTTTCCCTTTCATTTTCCACTACAGTGGTGCCCACTTTCTTTGGCACACAGTGTACCGGACTCACCCATAGACTATCAAATATTGGAAAGATAATACCTATCGAGCAACTTTATGATCTTAGATCTTACCACTCTTTCATAATCAGATTGAGTTGACGTTGTGATTATACACATGGCTTGACTTCCTCTACTAGGAAGGCTCAATGTGTACAAAATGACGGGCTAAATCCCTTAATGTCGTGGATCTTCCAACTGAATTCCTCTTTTTGCTTTTTCAATACCTCCACCAACTTATCTTATTAATCACTGGTCAAAAGAGAAGGCACAACTACTGGTAATTGTCTGGAGGTTGTAAAAAGAGATACTTCAAAATGGGAGAAAGAGTCTTTAGCTCCCATTTCCGAGGCTCTTCTAATAAAGTCTTTGACACTAGTTTAACTTCCTTCTCGAGATCATAAAACCTACTCTTCATCCAAGATCAATTTTCTATTTGTGTCTCAACACCCTTATCCTCGTCTAGGCCCTATCCTATTGCATTTTGGAAATTCCCACAAATAACTTCTTCTACACAAATATCAGTACGATAAAAATGGTCTATAAAGCTACAATTTGCATTATTCAAGTGATACATCATTGAATTGTACACATTAAATGAAACCTCTTTATTTTGTAATCTAGGATTATCTTTCCTTTTTGATCATCAATTAAGACCATACCAGTTGCAAGAAATGGCCTACCTAGCAAAAGCAGTACCATTCTATCTTTCTCCATATCAATTACCACAAAATCAATTGGAAAGATAAATTTACCTACTTTCATTAGCACATCCTCAACTACCCCTCTTGGCCTAGTAACAGATCTGTTAGCCAATTAGAGGGTCATACTGGTGGACTATGGCTCGCCAAGTCTGAGCTATCAAAAGAAAGATAGTGGCAACAAATTGATGCTCACTCCTAAATCATATAATGCATTCACACAATTTAGGCTCCCAATTAGATAAGGGATAGTGACACTACCTCTATCCTTAAGCTTAAGTGGAAGCTTATTAGTGATGATTGTAGAGCATTATTCCGTCAAGGCTACCACCTCATCTCCTTCCAATTTTCTTTTTCCTATAAGAAGCACTTCAAAAAATTTAGCATATGTCAGCATCTCTTGGAGAGCCTCAATTAAAGGTATATTAAACTCTAATTTCTTAAAGACTTTAAGGAATTTAGAGTGTTTGTGATCCAATTTCTTTTTTCTGCTCCCTTTAAGGATCAGATAGCTTTGAGACATATGTTCTAATTGGGTTAGAAATAATCTTTTCATTAGTGGAATCAAAAGGAAGGAAAGAAACTGAGTCAAGATTACTTACCTTATTCAAATCCTTACTTGCCTCAGCAAGTAGAGGCTAGTTTCCAACTTCAAAAGATTGGTTCTCCACTTGTTTACCAATTCACAGGTTGATTACTCGGGCTGACTCCTTTTGGTTCCCCTTTGGGTTAAGTTCTACCTGACTGGGCAGATTACTAGGGGGCTATTCCTACCTCTTCCTACTCAATTAAGCAACATGTTTTCCAAAATCTCTACAATAAGCCTCATTATTAGCAAGACCCAAGGATATATCCTTAAATAAGTACACAATAGTAACATCTTGCTTTTGATTTGATGCTTTTAGGCAAAGTAATCAATTGGGACCTTACCTAGCCCTTGGTCATTATACTCAGACTAAAAATCGGATGGGGGGTTTTAACATATTTTGATTATTCCCATAAGATATGTTTGGATGTTTAAACCTACGTCTAAAATTCTAATTATTATTATTATGATAATTGCAAGCTTAAGGATATAGATTATTATACCTTTGGTTGCCTCTGTATAACTTACATTTTGATGAATGGACAAAAGGATAGCCCGTAGAACATTCTTGGCTGAGATGGTCTCCTCCATAAGATACACAAATCACTGGCTAAGGTTGTTGTGTGTTTAAATTCATCTAAGTCATTAGAAAATCCAGCTTCTTATTCATATCGTCTAAAGATACATCTCGACGTCTAGAATCTAAAGCTCGGACCTCACCTCACATTGGCATGTCACTTTACCACATCTTGCTCTTCCTAGATACTTCCTCAATAACATCCTCTGCTTGTGCCACTTTCTTCTTAAATAGATCACCTCCTGTAGAAGAATTTACAATAACACGTTTAGATGGTGTTAATCCATGATAAAACATTCTTACCTAAAAGTGCTTTGGCATGTCCTGATGCGGGAAATTTCTAAGCAATCTCTGAAACCATTGCCATGCTTCATTTAAGCTCTCTGTGCCGAATTGCCTAAACCCCAAGATATCATTCTTTAATTGCGCATTCTTAGTGGGTGGAAAATATTGAGCCAAGGAATGCTCCTCTAACTAGTCCAAAGATGTAATAGAACTAGGCCTCAACGAGCGATTCACTCTATAGCTACTCCATTCAAACGTATCACATCTTGAGGCACTTCACACATCCTTACTATATCTGTAACCACTAAGAACTCATCTATATAATCATGGGGATTATCAGTAATCCCTCTACTAAATGACCTATTGGCTTGGATCAAGTGCACCTTACTAGATTTAATCTCGAAATTGTAAGTAGTAATGGGGGGCATGAATACTCCAGCTTGATTTTAGGGCCTATATGGGGCTATCAGACCTGTCATAGCCGTGTTGTCCCAGTCTTCAGCAACCCTTTTCTTACGTTTTGATAAGGCCATATTTGACCTTATATTTTGGGAATTGTTATGGTTTAATAATGGATAATTTGACTCTGTTCGGGTGTTTTTGTTTGTTATTTTATGCATTTTTTATTTTCCCTGCATTTAGGTCTTTTATGTATATATTGGTTATTTTTAGGTTTATTTCGGGGTTTTTGGTTTTTCTTTAGTTCGAGGTCGTTAAGTCTAGGGCTTGTAAACTTGAGAAGTTTGTTGAGCTTGAGTATGCAGGGGTTGAGACCTGAATTGAGTACGAAGTTAGGTACATGATTGAAGTCTGATCAAGATGTAAGAATTTGTCAAATCTTTAGCGTGAATTTTGAGGTAGTTAAAGGCCAAATTTAAAGCTAAAATATGAAGTAAAGTTAAATATTGTTCTTTTAGCTTTCCAACGGATCTTGGGTCAGCTTATTTAGAGATCAGACGAAAAAGCTATGGTAAAAAGAAGGTGGAGTGCAAAACTTCTCAATAGAAAGTATACTAGAATGCTGCTTGCTGAGCACTCAGCTATGCTCACCAAGCTGAAGAAGACATGCCATCCAGAATGCTTGCTTGCTAGAAATTGAGCCTATGCTCGCCGAGTAGAGAGAATCAAGTCAGATAGAAGCATTGCCCGACCTTGTACTCGTCGAGCAGATGGAGATAGGCCAGACAGACATCATGCTCGCTAGTGTGCTCATGGACCTACTCGTTGAGCAGTAGCCAAATTCAAGGATAGAGAGCTTTACTCATCGAGTAGCCACTTGTGCTCACCGAGCACCACTACGGAACCAATTTTTTATTTTTCTGTTTTAACCCTAATTTCTTATTTCTCATTTGAATTGAGTCTTGATTGTCTTGGGATGCTTCTATTTTATTGGGGAACACATAAATAGATAGTTTAGACTAATTTTAGGTCATCTTTCATTCATTCCTGTCCATACAAATCGACAGAGCTTTTTGGGTTTGTATTTGGAGTTTGAGATTTTTCAATTAAGGTGGACGTACTTGTCATATAACAAATCTTCCCTATTTGCGATTCGTGGTTCTTGATTGGATTTTTATATTTCCATAGAGGTTCTCCCTCAGTGATTTCAAACTGATAAAATTCGGTTAATTGGGAAAGGGCATAAGTTTTACTTTTCTCTTTTCTCTTTAATTTTATGTGAGATTACGACCTGTCTTTGCTGATTGATTCTATCAAATCATTCCATCTTTGTCTCCTTGAATTAGGATTTTGAATTTGCGTGTTAATTATCATTTCTCTATTTATGTGTGATCTTTTAATCGAGTTAGTATTATAAAGTTCAGATTTCACCGTGTGCATATGTGCATATCTGTAGCCTCAACTCGATTATACAGTAGGAAATCATTGGAATTGACAATTTCATGAAATATACGGGCTCTTATTTTCTACCCTCTAGAGGTAGATCGCCTTTAAATGAGGAAATTCGACTAGGAAGCATAATTAAACCTAGAGTCGCTAACTCGTATTATTTGATTTGCACAATTAGGGTTTGGTGATTGTTGCTTATTTTGACTCTTGTTTGATTGAATAAGGCTATCCCTATTAATATTCATAGATTGGAACAGCTTCCTGCATTGTTGATTTCGAATTCTGTGCATTGTTGATTTCGAATTATGTATAAATACAGTGTGAAAGTGGATCATTAGGTTAGTTTAGTTTAGAATAATTTATATTTAATTTTAGTTTTATCACTTTTATATTCCGCTTAAACATTTTAGGAAGCCCAATAGTTTTATGATTGTAGGGTAATTTCCATTGGGCTTGAAACCTAGACTTTCAGACCAGATTTTTATTACTTGACAACAAAAGGGTACACTTGTTGGTGTGCCCTAGTCTGTAGGCATAGATTCTTTTGTATATTATACATTCAATAGCTTGCTTTATATTATATACATCAAATGTTATAAAATAAAGGCATTAATCTATTTGATTATATCTTATGCTAGATAATAAATAGAGAATCTATTAATTGATAATCATAAACCTTAGGTCCTAGGTTTGTTCTAGGTAATGGGAATGAATAGAACGACAAACTTGTGCATCAGTTGATTATGAGGTAATCAAGGATGCGGGTAGAGGTGGACCCCACATGGTATTGGACAGATCCACACAGGAAACACTAATGGTGAAGTCATTATTGCTGTGTTTCTTGGGTAGGGCTTGTTAATCCTTAGACCTGAGAGCATTTCATCACTGCATGGAATCTCGTACACTTTGACATACACCTAACGTATCTATAACAGGATTCAAATACGGGTATGATTTGGTATGCCAACAAATATGTGAGTGATGGAAATGTGTCAATGGAATTACCACTCAGTTACAACTGAGATGATATCTCCGGCCACTTGATGGATTAGGACTGACAGTGTGCGGCCGCACCCGAATAAGTTGGGTACTCATTCTCCTCGAGAGTCTAATCTAGATCAAGAAAGATTTAGTAGTGTGGGATGATAATACCATGCCCCTTACTAATACATATATTTTTAGATTATCAGTTGGTAAAGGATAACACAAGATAATAGCTACCAGGACGGTTAATCTCTATTAGAGAAAACTGCCAGCTGTCTTAATTGAGGGCTATTATGCGTTTGCTAGAACCCATTAATAGTCTGTGGGATTCGGTCCTACTACCAACATTAAGACAGTCCCATAAGGATCTTGTGCAAAGGAACACTGGCTGTGGATAGATTAGTCTATTAAGCCTGATCGGGATTACTTAAATAAATATAGATTGAAGAAATCACATTTGATTTAATTAATAGTGAATTGAATCCAAATTATTTAATCAGTAGATTCATATGTGCTAATTGAATTAATTGATAATTAATTAAATTACACATGGTGAATAATTTAATTAAATAAGTTATATATAATTTTAATTAATTTAATTTATTATGAATGGAATATAATTAGTAATGTGTGTAATTAGAATTAATTGAATTTTGTATAAATTTAATTATGTAATTGTCATATTTTAATTAAATAAATTCATAGTTAAATTAATTGATCGATTTGGTGAAGTCGAATAATTAAAAATAATGTACGGATTTAATTTAATTGACGTGAAACATTTATTTTGGTTCGGTGAATTTTTAATTGGGCTGAACAAAATAAAACTAGACCGGAGGAAAGCCCATATGCGTGAATCACACTGGTACAGGGCTAGGGTTTCCTCAGTCAGTATATATACCTAATTATAAGATTAAAAACCCTAATCCCATAAGCTAGAATTTTCAAAAATTAAGAGAGGAGAGGAAGAAAAATTTGTTCGGTCTCTTGCTCTTCATCGCAACTCTTCGATCGAGGTTGACTACCGCTAGCACGGATCCATAGCCTGTAGTGTTCCGCGCACTACTCTGTGGTTGGATTGAAAAGATCTGACGGATCTCTAATGAGGTAAACTTAATTCCTCTTTTAGGTTTTAGGAACCCTAGAAAATTTCAATTGATAGATTAGGTAATAATTTAATGAAATCTATCAGCCGAACGGAGGGGATCAGATTCGGAAAAATTTTAATTGGCATTCCGCTGAGCCGTATGAATTTTCGGAACCCACGCCGGTCCCCAACATATGAGGACTTTTACTGTTTTGGATTCATTTTAAATCTAGTAATTCTTTTATTTGTATTTCAAATTCTTTTTGGTCTTCAGGACTATACCTTGTTGGTTTAATTCTTACAACTTCATTAGGATCTATTAACTCTAATTTAGCATATATTTTTTCTTTTTCCCAAAGTGTCATTGGATTTTTCCCAAAATTATTTCTTAATAATTCTAAACACTTAGTTCTTAGCGTTTCTAAATTATTATCTTTATTTTTGCTATACTTATTGTATAAATTGGTAAGATTCTTTTAACTCTATCCATTTATTACAAGGTGTTAATAAATTAATAGTTTCTGGTTTAACTATCTATACTTTAAAATAATCTAAAAGATTATTTCCTAAAATAACAGACTGTTTCATATTATTTTCTTGATAAATAATAGATATTTTAAAAATAATTTTATTAAGTATTATTCTTGTGTTTTCTCCAATTATATCTAGTTCTTTATTTTATTCATTAAATCCAATTACTTTTACTGATGTTTTTTTGATCTTATCCATTTATGAGGTGCTAAAATTTCTTCTTTTGCTAAACAAATATCAGCTGCACTATCTATAAATACTTTTCTATTAATAATCTTATTAGGTTTATATTCGATAGAGATTTCTACATAAATTGCTACCATTCCTCATTATCAGTAAATTCTTCTTCTGAATATTCAGTTTTAGCTATACAAAATTCTTCATGTGAATTAACATTATCTACTAATTTAAGATTCATTATAAATTTTGTTGATCCTAAATATTTTACTCCTTTTGTTTTAATTTTGGACATTTATTCGCATAGTGTCATTTTTCATTACAATTCCAATATTTACATTCATAAGGTTTCTTACTTTCATTTGGTCTATATTTGTTTCTCTTAAATTTTCTTTTATATCTAAATCTATTTCTATTTTCTTGATTATTTCTATACCGTTTGGATCTTTTCCTTTCAAATTTTTTATATTTATAATTTTTCTTATAAAATTTATTATATTTAGGAAATTTCTTATATTTTTCTTTGTGAATTTATTATTACATCCGAATATTAATCTTTTATCAGTAAATCCATATACTTCTTTTAATCCTGTTTTTTTTTTCTTTTTTAATTTTTTGTTGTACTCTATATTCTTCACATTTTCTCATTAAATATACTTTTAGTACTCTAATTCTTTCTCTTAAAGTATTTTCTTTAGGTTCTAAATCATTATATTCTTTTGATACTTCAGTATTATATGGATTAGGTAAATGATCATAATATAATTGCTGGTAAATTTTATTTTCATCTGGTAAAAATCTTGCTTCATAAATTTTTTTTGTAAAACTAATTATATATTATGGTAATTTATTTATTTTACAACATTTCATATTATTTAAATTCATAATAATTTCTGCTTTTCTTTCTACAAATACTGTATCTCTAGCTACTAACTATTTTTCTCCTAAAAATTCTCTTTTTAAAACCATATCAATGATAACATTGATTTCCAATCTGTTGCATTTCTCACTACTTCTGTTTTTAGTTGGTAATTTATAGATTCCATCTAGAATCCTACTTTTCCTATCATAGTTTTAAATATTAAATCATAAATGTAATCTAAATTATCTGTATGTGATGAATTCATTAATGCTATATACATACCTAAATTCCAGTCATTTATTCTTTTACTAATTTCTTGTTCATCGTAAACATTATCTAAATCTAAAAAATATCCATTCAAATTTAAACCTGACATTGATTCTATAAATTTACTAAATTCTCTTTGTTGTCCTATAGGTATATGTTTTAGTATAGTATTCTTCTTTTTTGTTACAATTTCTAAATCAGGATGTAGCATTTCTTCTTCTGGAGAGTTATCTGCATCTTCATTAACTATATCGTCTAATTCAAAATCTAAATTTTCTGTTTCATAATTATTATTTTCCAAATCACTTTTTGATTATAGCATTTATATTTTCATTTTTTCTAATGCTTGTATAATTTCATTATTTTCTTTTATTAAGATTGAATCCTTTAGATTTTCTTCTTCTTCTATTGTTACTACTTTTATTTTGTCTAAATTTTCTGAAAAACGACTAGTATCACTATCACTTGTATTATTGTTAGGACAATCAGTATCAATATGATTTTTTTCTCTTTCATATATATTTTTCTTTAATTTTTCTAGTTCTTGCTTTAGCATATGTAATTCATCTTGAATTTCTTTTAATTCTTCTTTTCTTTCTCTAAGTTCTAATTTTGTTGATTTTAACTCATGTTTATTTTCCTTATATTTATTTTTGTATTTTTTTTATATTTTTTAATCCAATCTTCAGTAGAGTTTAATTTTAGTTTAATGTTTTCATTTTGTAACTCTTGTATTTCTTTATTCTATTTTTCTATTTTATCAATTAAATATATATTTTCATGTTCAAAATTATTATTAGTTTTTTATTTGTTTTTTAAAGGTTCATATTTCTGTTTTTCTCTTTCTATAATTTCTTGTGCATGATTTTTAAGAAATGTTATTACAGTATGTTCTTTTTCTGTCATTCTTAAAATTTTCTTTCCTTACTTGATTTACTTAAATTTTCTAATATATTTTTTATT
>CAOJCR012437808.1:0-11759 GCA_948330485.1 Euphorbia neoarborescens | reverse complement strand
ATATATATATATATATATATATATATATATATATATATATTTCCGTCGGTACCTTTTTAACGATTTTAGTTCGTCTTTGTTTTATTGTCGGTCTGTCACTTTTGTTTTTTTTCTGTGTTTTATTATCGTTTTAGTGTCGTTTTGTGTCAAAAATAAAGTTCTTTTGTTCCGTTTAATTTTTTATATGTTTTATTTATTTATTGCACTTTATTTTAATTTCTACACTTTAATATTTAAATTGTGTGCCGATGGTGTGCCAATAAATTAGACGAGTGTTATTTCTAATATCTGTGACTTAGAATTTAATTTTTGTCAATTTTTGCTTGTGTTTAGAGACCGACCAATGTCGGTTTAGGACTGCTAAAATAGTTCAACTAAGGGAATTTATTCCCAGATATCTGTCTCGTTTTAAAATGCATGTTCTAAAAAAAATTCAAATACGGGCCAAATGATTTTCAAAATAAATATCACTGCAACCCAATCGTAAAATTAGCCAAAATATTTTTCGGATTGCCGCGAGACCATCCTCCGGTCCAAAACGCTCGATCCAATAAAATCGCTTTGGATCGAACGTCTCCCTAATTGTATGGCCCCGAGTTATCTTGACTCTCCCGTTCTTCACATGTCCATTTCAAGCATGCTAATGTGCTACGTATTTATTTTTAAGTAAATATTGCATGTTATGTATGTATGGATGTTTTCCCCCACCCCGCTTTTAACAAATGTATCCCCCAGGATAGCTTATGTGAATGGTTGTAATTATGTGATTTATCTTACTGCTTTATTTTACCGCTTCTATGTTTGTGGAATCACACTAAAATTAAGAAATTAAAATCAATCATAAGTTTTACCGCAGATAATCATACTATGTTTTCTTAAAAATTATCGATTTCTTAAAAAGATTTTCGTAAAAGGATAAGTAAGTTGTCTTGTCCGGACCGGATCTCTGGATCATGGTTGGATTTTAACATTGGGTCCTAGCAACACCATGAACTCATTCCCGGTGTGAGCTAAGAACCGGGTGGCGACTCCAAAATCGTTTTTTAGAAATTCGAGTTCGAATTTCTTTTCGAAAACCCTTTTCTTTCAAAATCGTTTTCTTTTGATTTTGATTTTGATTTTTATTAAAATACTAAGCACGCGTTCACACGCGCATATCGTTTCGAGATCCTTCCTCCGAAAGCGCTGAATCCATAAAAGGGTCCGCCTCTTAGCGAGGGGTACTAGGAAAGGAATCTTCCACTCGCTTAGGATTTCGTTTTCCGCTTTTACTTTTCTCCTACATATTTCTTTATTTCTTTTCACTTTTGAAAATCGATTCCAAAACTTGTTTTTCGTCTTCGCCGGAAAGTCGCTGTGCTCACATATACACTCATCAAGTATACAAGTCTTTAGTTCTTTCCATTCCCATGGCCAGAATAAACTTGGGATACAAGTGGCATTCTTTAATATCTAAGGATTAAACTTTTTCTCCATTCTGGACTCAAAGATTCACTTGTCCAAATCATAGCAAGATTCTATTTTTTAGTCCCTTCACATTGTAATAAATATGAGTACCATATCTAGTGTCCAAAACCCCAAGACGAGAAACAATATGGTTAATCTCAATCATATAAATACCTAAAGAACCCACTTGATTCTTCTTATACTCTCCAATGATCTTAGGATAAGTATACTTCTAATGAAATTTTACTCCATATTCATGGAACACGTCCCCTAGAGAAGGTCAGGATCTAGGCACACCAGCCTCTTTTGCCTTAGCCTTATCCCTGCACAGTTTAACTTTAGCCACACACATTCCAACTGGGTATTATCCTTGTTCACTAATAGCACTTTTGGGGGTTTCTTCACAACCATTCTACAACCTTCAACATATCGTGAAGCTCTAGAATGGTCTTGCCCATGGCATCCATATGATTTTTCATAATGACCTATTTTACATTCAGAAAGCCATTGAATCTATTTATTGTATATCATGTTCTATGTATAAATAGAGTTTCCATTGTCATACCTTCATTAGTTTATCAGGTATTGAAATATTTATATATGCACCCATACGCATAAATGTTATGGATTTGAATTTACATCCTAAGTTTGTTCTAGCTACGGGAAAGAAAAAAACTAAAGACTTGTATTCTAGCTGACTACAAGGCAGTTTCTTACTACCCACTGTACTGGTATGTCAATAAAGAGTATAGTTAGATATGGGCTTTATATGGTACTTGATTGATCTGTATAGGAAACACTACTTGGTTTCATCATCATAGCTGTTTGTAGAGTATATCTCATTGTATCCTTTGACTTAAAATCATTGTAACATATATATGGAATCTTAAACATTATGATATATACCTAATAGGTTTATAACAAGATTCCAAGTATGGGTATGACTAGATATGCCTTTGAACATATTAGTGTTGATAATGAATCCATAAGATTGCCACTCATCAGCCACTGAGTTGATATCACCTAGCATTTCATGAAATGGGTTTAAAAGGGTATAGCTACACCTAAATTAGTTGGGCACTCATTTTATCTGTCAATCCATTCTAGATTGAGAAATATGATTAGTATAGAATAGTATGATGAGAATATATCTATTGATATTCATAAATAGATATCATTTGTTAATGGATAATAGGAGATAGCTTACATGACAGTATCTCTATACAGAGGCTAGATAATTATCTTAATTGGGGGGTCACCATCGTTTGTTAGAACTCAATCGTGGTTTATTGGCTTTAGGCCAACTTCTAATAAAAAGACGGTTCCATTGGATCTTGTACATAGAACATCTGATTCAACATATATCAAATTATGTAGTCTTGTATAGTTGCGATGGAGAGGATGATTAAATAAACATGGACATTTATATAATGATTAATATGTTTTTCAAATTCCATAAAGTAATTTAATTAAGTGTTTATTTATATAAACATTTAATTAAATTGAGATTTAGTGCAATTGAAATAAATGTTACTTTTTCGACACAAAATTTTTATATACATATTTCATTAATTTAATCAGTCACTAAATGCATGATATTAAATTTTATGTACATGTGTATATAAATTGATATTTAGTGCAATTGAAATAAATGTTAGTTTTTTAGTGCAATTGGAAATTGAACCAAGTAACCATGACAACACCATGTCGTCATATTTCTTCCATCATTTGTGAAGTTTTGTTGCTTCGAGAGGCTCCATGTCATCTCCTAAGACAACATCAATCTTGTCTTTTGCTTATAGACTGATCTTTATGGCTCATAACCAAGATAAGTAGTTTGTGGCTGTAAGTGGATAACTAACCAAAGAAACACCGGGCTGAACTGAATTTTGGAGCTCTATCATTTTCCCTTATAGAATCTGATCTTCTTCTTCTTCTCGTAGAGTATTGAATCTGTTAGTTATGTTTGTTGCATTGACATTCTTATTTTGAGTCATTTTGCTGCGGAATTTTATTGCTTTGATACCATGTAGGGAAATGCAAGTATGGAAAGAATTTGATGGTAAAATTAGATTGATTATTATTGATGAATGAGTATTACATTTATACAAATCTGTTGTTAGGTAGAAAAAGAAAGAAAACAAATTCTGTTATAACAGATAACAGAGTTATAACAGATTGGGCTTTTATTTATTTGGGCTGAGTTGATTATGACCTGGTCCGATTATATACTTTTATAGATTGTACTTGGCATTGTTCAGATTTGGTTTTCTATTTATTATTGTTATAGAAATATTGATTTTTATAGTCTTGAATGTTATTTTGCTACCTGTCTATTAAATGAATCTTTCTCTCACACTCACAAGTTGTTTCCTCTTTGTATAATTGAAAACATTAAAGCAGGTAACTAACCCCACTTAAAAACAACATATTTATATCATTAATTGATTAACTCTAATTAATGTAATATTTTTGTTTGGATTTTGCAGAGCTTATGATCATGGGTTGTATATCTTTACTTTTGACTGCACTCTCATATCCTATTTCTCATATTTGCATATCTGAAAACATTGCCTCAACTTGGCATCCTTATAGTCGATGTCTCTGTTGATTATATTTTAATGGCTGAACTGAAACATCAATTTTTAATGCTTAATCATTGGGTTTCAGATGACGAAATGGAAGAATTGGGAGGAAGAGACAAAGACCATTAAGTATCAGTACCACAACGGTATGTATCTTATTTAATTTGACTTAATCACCTAATTATGGTGAATAATGAAAGGATTAATGAAGAACCGGCACACTGCAGATCCAGACAGATTCAGATTTGCTATGGAAACTTGCTTTGGGAGAAGACATATGAATTTATGGAGTCGTTCGTCGGATTTTATATGGATTGTAAGTACTAGTATATCAGGAATTTACTTTTGAAATCATAATTTTAAAGCACATAGAAAAGTAAAATTTTGAATTTTTCAGGTCTGTTTCTTTAGACAGTTCTTTGGATCTGTCACTAAGATTGATTATCTTACACTAAGACATGGATTTATCATAGTAAGTTACTTAAGTGTTTGGTTAAGGTTATAATTAGATTCTAATTTGTGATTGGAGTTGAAAATATCTTAATAACTTCAGGCACATTTGGCTCCTGGAAGTGAAACAAGATTTGACTTCCAAAAATACATAAATAAATCACTTGAAGATGACTTTAAAGTTGTTGTGGGCATCATGTTTGAACTTCAAAACATTTCTAATCTTTATATATTGTTTCTGAATTAATGTAAGATTTATTAGTGCCTTTGAATATGCAGTCCTATTATATGGCTGATTGCCTGCATAGTACTTCTCACAAGCACCGACTGTAAGAATTAAATTAAGGGCTATTTTCTACTAAAATTATCAAAAGTAAGAGACTCAAAATACCATGCTTTGTCCTATTGAATGTTATACCTGTTGTCCAACCCTATTACTTTTCAGACTTGACATTTATCCTTAGTATAGTATACTGGGAGTACCCCTTAAAAAATGATAGCTGTTAAATGCTAGGGATTTTTCGTTTCAGCATGTAGTTTGAGCATTATTGTTTGTGTTGATAGACATGAAATGTCATTGGAGATAGAGGACTGGAAGTTATTGCTTCAAGTTGCATTAAAATGATATGGTAGTTTACATTATTAAGTTGTTCCACAGTTATGAGGATGTTCACAGCTGCTGTTTGAGTTTCGTTATACTGTGTAAGTTGATGTTAGTCTTAGAATTTTGCCACAATGTTGTTATGTTTCTGTTGCAAGAATGAATTTCTATAACATCAGCTTGTAATGATTTATGCTATGTTGTCTTGTACACTTGAAAGTAACCAGATTTTTTTCGCTAAGCATGCTGAGTTGTCTTCTACACTATATCTTTCCCACATTTGTTGTGTTCATTGATACATCAATTAAGGGACTTTCATAGGATAGGTAACAAACATGGAACATTTTGCAAACTTGTGGTTTTTCTTGCAGATTTGTTTGCTATGCATTTGGTTGTTATGTCTTTTGCTGCCATTTTTATTCCCCTTAATTTTCCAAGCTCTTTTTCACAGATATGCTATAAAGTTCAAAGGATTACGGCAGATGCTACTCCTGAATTATTAGGCGACACTAACCAATTTTTCATTAGTCTTCTCCATGATACTGTAGAGTGAGTTATTTGAATACATTTATAGCATCTGATAGTTTATTTATATCATCAAAATTGGAAGGTACATAAACTGTAAGTTATCAAACTGACGGTGAATTTTAATGGGTCTATAAACTCATGGTCTCTTGATTTTAAGGATTAGTTATGATACCAAGTGGAGAACTCATAAAAGAGATGCTGAGTCGCATAAAACTGCAACTATCATAAAAGGGATGCTAAAAGTTTGACAAGATGGCATATTTGTGTAATTTGAAAAATTACAACTACTATCTTGTTTAATTTTATATGTTCTGTCTACATCCAACACTTGAATTCCAATAACAGGATGCTTCGTTGGGATCCTAAGCAAGGTGGAAGCCATCTTGATGCAATGTTGAGAGGAGAAATTTTGACTGCCCTGGCTCTGTTTGGTCGTGATCCCACATTAAATGAAGCAAATAGGAGATTTCATGAATTTTTGGATGACAGAAATACACCACTTCTCTCCCCTGATATACGAAAGGTCGTTAAACATGATTTATCAAGTGCTTTTTTCATCCTAGTCGATGTTCTCTTATGTTATAGATGAAGTTTCAGGCATCATTTATGGTAGTAATGCGGAAAGCTAGTGCATCAAGTAGATTAGGCTATGATTCCCTCCACATGGTCTATAGAGAAACTGATTTAAGCCAAAAGAAAACTCGCATTTTTGGTACTGATGATGCTTTAATGGAACTTGTAAAAGGTACTAATTTAATCTTTATTTCTTGTAATTAAGCATCTTCGATCCAATTACAGCTTCACTGGGCTCGTATCCTGACGCAAATATAGTTCTTGACGTTCTCAACTGAAGATGGGGAGAGATCAGTGAATGGGGGCGATATTTGTATTTTGTTGAAATTATATACTTTAAGTATTTGGATAATATTCTAAGTTCTTAGTTTTAATGTTTGGATATTTCAACATTTTATGGTTTTAAGGATTGTTGAATGTTTGGATTATTACTAAGGTAATAAAATTTCAATTTCAATTTCAATTTTGGATTATTACAGGTCAATTGATAATTAATTACCAAATTATTATCAAATCAAATTATATTTGTGTAGATTATTTATGAAAATTGTAGCAAAAGCCACCGAAAATTGTTGCAGAATTACTGATAAATTCAATTTAAATTGTCACAAAATGAAAATAAAAATGTCACAAAAGTAAATGAATTTGTCGCAAATAACATACAAAATTGTGACAAAATTATTAATATTGTCGTACAATTGTTGGAATTTTAGTTTAAAAAAGCAACAATAATTATTATTGTAATAGCCGATAAATTGTTGCTCGGTAACAAATTGTTGCAAATGGATGTCAGGTATGGAACTATTCGAAATGGTCGCAAGAGAAAAAATGTTGCCTTTCCAATTCTTATAACAGCAAAAAAACTTACAATGTCCGAATTGTCGCCGTAGCCCTTTTTTGGGCCTACTGCAACAAAAAAGGGGTCTAATCCAATAAAAAGCCATAGTTGCAGTAGGCCATATATGGTGTAGTGAGAGTTCCTGAAAGATGGCATGTCACGTTGTGACAGTTCATAGGCATGTCATGACAGAGGAAAATTATAGCCAAGCATTAGGAAATAAGAGCTAGAGAATGTAGGTTAAGAGGCTCGGTTTGGATGGACAAAAGATGCCCACGTGTGAAGTTTGATTTTTGTGCTTAAGTGTACATCATATATGGAGCGAATTTCAAGACTGTTAGATGGCAATTTTAGAAAGCTTATGAGATAAATAATTGAAGAGAATTCTTTTCGCTTTCCAATGGATCTTGAGTCACAAGATTTGGATGTCATATGAGAAAGTTATGGATTATACAAGAGAGACTATGCAATCTGTCAGTAAGAATAGAAGATGCTACTGAAGAATATACTGGTCACAACGTCACAGGGTATAGGTCACGACGTGACAAGCCAAAAATATAGATTTCTAGAAGGTTTTGCTGAGAAAAAGAAGTTTAGCTGGTCACAATGTGACACGACCTACAATTTCACCGATTTTAGGTTTCTTTTAGATTGGGAACATACAAATACTATCCATAGTTGTATTTTTCAATTTATCTTTGTTTTGAGCAAGCTTCAAGAACCCTAGCTAGATGTTATATTTCTTTGTATTCGAGATTCGGGATTCAATCAATTGAAAGTGTTTACTTTGCATCTTCCCCTTTTGGGGAAAAATCTCTTTTAAAGATCAAGTTTTATAATAGGGTTCACCTTCACTAGATATTCCGCCTGCCAGAATCTCCCGATTCGATATCGAGTTTGACCTAAGATTTTCTTATTTCATCTTTTTTATTCGATTCGTAGTAGTGAACTGCTAGGGATATTGGTCGTAATTATTTTCATTGATTTCAATCATTCTTATCGATTCGATCCATTGATTAATAATCTGAGTTATGTTTGTTGTTCAGTTTATTATTGTGTAGGCAGTTTAATAGCCTCGTATGTTTATGGAAAACCGGGAGGACTGACAATCCTGCAAAACTTAAGCATACATATTTTTTGATTCATAGAACTAGGCAAATCCTCTGGAAAATCTTACCCTAGGCGTTTAACAGAGTAGGAGTAGCGATAAATAACCTGCATTAATATTAATTCGGATACTTGCATTGATTTGATTAATTGATTATTGGTTAAGTTAATAAGTTTCATCTACATTAATATTCACAGGTCGGTAAAAAATCAATAGACTTTCCCCTGTGTCCATTTATAAAGAGTTTGTTTGACAAGATCACCCATAGGAGTAGGTTAACTTAGTTTAATTTTTAGAATTTATTTTATCACCTATAACACGTTTAAACCCTAGATTAGATATCGTAGATGTATGTACCCTATGGGATCGATACGTGGACTTAAAGAACTAGATTTATTACTTGACAAAGAAGGGGTACACTTGCGTATGAGTTAAGTGATTAGAGCAAGAAATTCATATCACTGCCGACACTGCACCAATTTTTTGGCCACATTATTGGGGAATTTAGTCTCTGTGTTATTTGAACCTAGGTATACGTCTGACTTGGCCATTTATTTTGTGAATATTTTCATAATTTTTTATAGTTTAGTTTTTTATTTATCTTTTTATTTTTCTTATTTCTTGATATCCTTGTGTGCTTGATTTTTAAGTGTTGTTTGTTACTGCTTGCAAAATCGTTCTCAAAATCTAGAACTTTTGCCATTTGACCCCAAAATTAAATGTTTTAGTCACAGGTTGATAAGAAAAATACTTAACAGGATGGATGAAGCATTGCAGGCGGCAGCAGAGGCAGAAAGGTTAGCTAGAAATATGGATGAATTAGAGCAACTCCGTAGAGAACGTGCTCAATGGATTCAAAGGGATGCTGGAGCTGGTGATAACCAAGTTTTGGAAGATTTCTTAACCCATCAAAGGCCTAGGGAGCACAGTAGAGTTGTCCTACCTCCTATCCTGGTGAATAATTTTGAGATCAAGGCAGGCATGGTGCATTTGATTCAAGAAAATGGACAATTCAGTGGAGGGATTAATGACAATCCCAATGATCATCTTGATAGATTTCTGATGGTAGCGGATGCGGATAGATACAAAGGAGTTCCACAGGACGTGATTAGACTAAAGCTCTTCCTATTCTAATTGAATGGAGGGGCCATGGAGTGGTACAGATCATTGAAGCCTGGTTCTGTAACATCATAGAATCAAATGGAGGAGCAATTTGTGGCACAATATTTTCCACCATTAAATATGGTACAACTAAAAAATGAGATCTTGGGATTCAAATAGTTTGGAACGAAGAATTTGAACGAGGCTTGGCAACGTTTCCAGTGGCTCTTAAGAAACTGCCTGCATCAGGATCTGAACAAATACTCACAGGTGAGCACGTTTTATGACGATTTAACACCATCTAATCATGCTATGGTTGATTCATCCGCAGGTGGAAACAAATTCAAAAAGACACCATTGGAAGCGAAAGAGCTGATTTAGGACATAGCCAGTAGGAGCACTATATGGCAAATTGATTTTCCAACACGGGAAGAGTGAAAAGTTTCATATTCGGGACAGCGCACAGAGATAGAGGATCTGAACAAGAAGATGGATGCATTAATGGCAAAGTTGAACACAGGTGAACAGTAACCTCAACCCGTGATGTGCATTACTTATGGTGGGGATCATCCAAGTTAAGAATGCTAATGGGGAGATCCTCATGCCCAACCACCGAAAAATGTAAGTTATTTAGGTGGCAATCAAAGGTATAATAATCCATACCCTCAAACTTACAATAATTATGATAACCCTAATTATGAAAGGAGGTTTCAGCATCCGAATCTGTGAAATAATAATAATAACAATATGCTAAAACCCCCTCCTGGTTTTGATTATGATCATAGAGATTATAGGTTTGGTATGCCCCCTAAGTGATTTTAATCCTTAGTTCCAACAACAAGCCCCTCCACCAAGGCAGGTTGATGCTGTCATATCCTTCCTAAAGGAAATATCTTCTCGCCTTGCCAATACAGAGGTCTATTATAAGGACTTGGGGTCCCAAATGGCTCAAATCAATAGGCAATGACAAGAGCATCCTCCTAGTAACTTTCCTAGTAGTTCTCAACTGAAACCATAGGGAAAACAAAGGGAGACATCCCACTCAATCACTGTTATGAGTGTTGGTAAGGTGGAGGCAATAGAATCTGAGACTACTACTCGACCTCGATCTCAGCTGGTAAGTAATGAGTCGGGAGTGTTAAGCAACCCGACTCAAAATCTAGAACTCCTTTTGCTATGGATAAAATGGAGAAAACATCTGCTCCAGTTTGGGTTTATGTTCCTAAATTGCCTTTCCCCCAAGGGTTAGCCAAACCCAACTGGATCATAATAATTCTAAGCACCTTGAAATTTTTAAGAAATTAAAAATAAATTTATCATCGATAGAGGTTCTCTGAGAGATGCCTAATTGTACTTAATATTTTAAGGAGTTGTTTGCAGGAAAAAAGAAGCTAGAAGGAGAAGTAGTGGTGGCGTTAACGGCTGAATGTTTAGCACGGATAAGAAATAAGCTTCCTCCTAAGATGAAGGATAAAGGGAGTTTCACCATTCTGTTCCAAATAGGAAATATAAAGATTGATAATGAGTTGTGCAATTTGGGCATAAGCATAAATGTCACACCCCGTAACTTCTGATATTAGTGTTATGTATATAACCTACCATTTTTGTATGGAAACTTAGCTTTTTGATGAGAACGAGTTAGAAAAGAAAAGGGGAAAGAAGAGTAGTGTTTGAGTTTGAGTTACATACTTGGGTCTAAGGTCTCGGGGTTCATGAGAAAACTCGTTTATTTACTAAACTAAGTTAACACGGGAGTATAAGGGTGAGGGAAGCAAAAACATGAATTATCGATCGAGAATTGAAAAAACAAAGAAAAAGGATAGAATGGCTACACGACACCCGTGTAGCAACTACACGAGTTCGTGTAGCCAAGAAAACAGAAATATTTGTGGAGTTTTGGGCTACATGAGGCCATGTAGCATGTACATGACCCGTGTAGAATTGCAGCTCAAAGAAAAACTCTAGAAAAATTGAGAAATTCCAATCCTTATCCCATTCTCTTCCTTCCAACCTATATATATACTTGTTAGTAGCAATATTTTCTTCATTTTTGCTCATTTTGGCGTGGGAAAACCCTAACTCAAACAAAAATTTCTCTCCTTTCTCCATAAGACACTCTACAACTCTCAATTAGTGAATTTTGGGGTAAAGAAGCTTGAGTTAAGGCTTAGGGTTGATGGTTAGGGATGAAGGAGGGGGCATGTGAGTGGTAAAGATTAAGAGTTGAAGAAGAGTGCTATTGCTTAGTAAGTTGTATATCAATTCCCTTTCACGGTTTTCTAGCTTTATTGATGGTTTCCTTATTCCTTTTTGTTTGAAATTCTTAATTTAATTGTTTCTACTAACTTTGTGTTGTGGGATTATAATGATTTTGCAACATAGAATTCGCATTGAGTTATATATGTTAAGATGAGATTTTTAATTGAGGAAAACTAGTTTTTGAACTATGATTTGAACTTAAGGATTTTGATATTGAGTTGAACTTATAAGTTAGACCTACTATTCCTGACAAATGATTGGATAAAAGAT
>CAOJCR012436163.1:0-18184 GCA_948330485.1 Euphorbia neoarborescens | reverse complement strand
GAGGAATCTGCCAACTCCGACAGTTCTCTTTCAGTTTCATTTGTAACTATTTTTATCTCTTATTTTTCTTCAATTTCTGAACGTTGTTTTTTTTGGGCTGGGAATCAGCTTAATATTGTTCTGGGAGACGGACTTCTGTAGAGGAAGAGTGCGGTATGACAGTGCCCATGCTCATCTTGGTAGAACGGGCAGTAGAAGAGATGACTTGGAATCTCTTACATACACTCTCATTTTTCTTTTTCGTGGTCGGTTACCCCGTCAAGGATATCAGGTTTGGAGATTTTGCAATTGATTTCTATTCTAATTGGAAATTTTTAAGGAGTCTAACTTTGCATGTTATGTAGGGGAAAACCAAGGATGCTTAGTTTGCAAGAAGAAAATGGCCACTTCTCCAGAGACTTTGTGTTGCTTCTGCCCTCAGCCTTTTCGACAGTTTGTTGAGTATATGGTTAATTTGAAGTTTGATAAGGAACCTAATTATGCTAAATATGTTTCCCTTTTCGATGGGATTATAAGTCCCAATCCAGGTATTAGGCCAATTAATACAGATGGTGCTCAGAAGGTAGCTTTGGTTTTTGGATCTGGGTATTATTATTGACTGACTGCTGATTCGCATGTTCCATTTTCTGTATGGCTTTTACATGTGTTTTTTTATTCGTAGCTCATATATCTAGTTGGACATAAAAGGGGACTTTTAACAATAGATAGCTGGAATAGGATCTGACCTTTTTGGCTCATATCTGCAGCCCTAGTTGTTGCTTCCATTTCCTCTTTTGGAATAAATCATGAACTAACTTCAATGCTAAATCCTCTTATCATCAATTCTGTGGGTATCCTTGTTTGCTTGCTCACCACCTTATTTGCTATTGATTTCTCTGAGGTCAAGGCAGTAAAGGAAATTGAGCCTGCTTTGAAAAGGCAGCTCATCATCTCAACTGTTTTTATGACCATTGGAATCGCCTTGGTTAGTTGGATTACTCTGCCATCTTCTTTCACTATCTTCAATCTCGGGACCCAAAAAGATGTCAAGAACTGGTAAATCACAATTCAATATTGTAATAGCTAAACCAGCTTCTAGAAAGTTTATCTTTTAAAAATTTTCGTAAAACTACCTTTTGTATTTAACATAAATAGGTAAAAAATCTAGCTCTATAGGAAGCATGGTTTTCAATGTATCTAAAGTAGAGAAAATAAATTATCATAGCAGTTCCAAAAATTAATCATACATGTACTTCACTCGTATGCCAATGTTCTAACTGCTAAGTTTATATAAAAGGGGGTTGGTTAGTGAAATATGTATTGAATATGTTGCTGTATTTTCCCATGAATTCCATGTGCAGGAAAATTTTCATATGCATTGCTGTTGGCCTTTGGGCTGGGCTTATCATTGGGTTTGTTACTGAGTACCACACCAGCAATGCATACAGGTTGGCATTATGTTGATGTTTTTAGTTTTCTTGCATCACAATAGCAATTGATTTAACTCTTGCTTTACATATAATTTTAGCCCCGTTTAGGATGTCGTTGATTCCTGCCGAACTGGAGCTACCACTAATGTTATTTTTGGACTTGCGCTAGGATATAAATCTGTCAGCATTTCTGTTAGTTTTAGCTTTGCAACTATGTATGGTATTGCAGTAGCTACCCTTGGAATGCTCAGCACCATTGCAACAGTATTAGCTATTGATGCATAGCCCTATTAGTGATAATACTGGCGGTATTCCAAGATGGCAGGCATGACCCGCATAATCTGAGAGAGGACAGATGCCCTTGATGCTGCTGGAAACACCACTGCAGCTATTGGCAAAGTTCGTATATTCTATTTCTAAATAATCTGTAGTTTTATACTGTTGATAATATTTGCTGAAACTAGGCACTATCAAGCCATAAAATTGGCAACTGCTCTAGGAATTTGGCTTTTTGTTTGTTTAGTTGTTTGTTTGTTTTTGTTTTTGTTTTTTTAAACCAATACCGAGTTCTCTATAGTTTCTAATAAAAGTTAGTTTGCAATTCAGGATTCCTTTCTTTAGAATTATTTTATCTTCCTCGAAAGAACTTACTGATGTTATACAAATGTCATTCTTATGTTCTTTTACATGTTTACTGTCACTTTTGTGAATATATCTTAGAAATTTTAGCAGTATTTGTTGTAATACTACAACTTTACATGCTCGGTATTGTATATCCTACATCCCACTTTTTCATTTTCATGGTAATATAAATGGCCTCTGTAACAATCAGAATCTCTGATATACTAAATTATAATTTGAATTTTCTCTAATACATTTTATTATTATGGGTATTTTAGGATTTCGCCATTGGCTCTATACATTTCAGAATGTCTTTGTCATTTTCACTTTGGAATCAGCTATATTGCTTGTTTTTCTTCTTTGATCTAATACTTTTTCTTGAACTATGCAGGTACCAAATGTCATTAATATTGGACTGAAACCTAGGCAACTTAAAAAAGTTTCTATCATTGGTGGAGGTCTAATGGGTTTTGGCATAGCTACAACTCTTCTTTTGAGCAAGACTTATGTCTTTCTCAAAGAAATCAATTCTGAATATCTTCTGAAAGGAATAAAGATGATAGAAGGTATTTAATATTTACAGTGCGTAAGATTCAGTTTATTAACGTGATGTTGAATATTACCAACTTAGTGAACTTTACTGTTGCATTTTTCCCTTGTTGATATTGCAATGCCATTTGTTTGTCCTTCAAAGGGTTATATAGAATACAATGTCTTTACTTATACATTTATTAACTCAATGCTCACTATGTGATTTGCAATTATATTTTACACTGCTTGCCATTTCATTCAAGTTTTGAAACTTGGAATTTGGTGATGTATATATGCTACCCACTTTGAAAAATTGAAGTTTGATTGTTATTTGAGTACAATTGTGTTAATTGAGAAGTCGAATAGCATAATAGTAGCTGTAAATAAACAATAATGTTGGCTGTGAATTGCATGTTGTCGTGATGCTTTTATTAACATCTGTTGATTAATGATGTATGCAGTTCTGAATGTTATCCAGCACAGAGTGAAATCTGTATATGTGGAATCAATTTCTAAATTCGTGGGCAGTGCAAATATATTGAAAGCAACTTAATTAGTATACCCTAAATCTATATCATTGACTGAAGGTTGGAAAATTATGAGACGCTCTAGTCCTGCCCTCGAGCAAGAGCTTCTGGAGTTTGTTGTTGAAGCGTATGATTCTATAAGTTCATCATCTTCCCTTAAAGCATGATAAACTCACACTATGTTTTTTCTCTTCTTTCTAAGTAACACTTAATTCCTCATAGATTGATATCTACTGTTCCTATAAAACTCAGGTTAGTCTGCTTCTCTATTTATGTTCCTCCTATATTGGCTTCATATCATTTTCGTTTATAATTTAGGTTCGGTTTCCAGTTGTAACAATTATACTATCTGTCTTATTAAAGGAAAACTAGAATTTAGATGATTGGTCCTATTATTAGTGGTTCGTCGGAATTAAACAGTGAAAATGGACTGAACTATATGGATTTGCTTGAGTTGAAACAAAACATATCTATAGGGCAATTTCTTGAAAATCTTTTATCATTGAAATGCGAAAGTATGTGCATTCATAGTGAATAAAATGATAGTACATGAATAGCGGTATGTTTCCTTTTTTAATTTCTGTACGCCTGGTTAAAATGAAAACCTTTGTTGATGATTATTAGATAGAATTTTTCTTTTGTGCGTGCTAATATTAAATTTCATTATTAATTTAATATTAATTTTATATTAAAACTGTCATATTCAGTAGAAAAGTTGATATGACAGATACACTAATTAATTTCAAATGGGAGCCATTAATTACAGAGTCAATATCGGTGATCCATGTCCTCTTTAATTTGCCCAGTTTTCTTCTCTTAATCTGCTTCATCTTCACGGTTTCCTCAGGTATATAAATCGGATTTGGTTTTACATGTAGTTCATTTCCAAAAGGAGGTGCAAAATTTGGATGCAATGTTTGATGGTGCAGTCTTTGTTATGAATACATGTGAGAAAATGGAAGGTTGCTAGGAAATTTTGGAATACTTTAAGGAAGATCATCAATGTAGCAGTAGCAAATCCAATAAAATGTCTCAGAGCAGGTTAGTTAAAATTCTTCTCTACTATCATAGGTTCACTTGATAGAAAATAATCATAAATATGGTTAAAGTTTCAGACACTGCAAAAGAACAAGTTTCCATTGATGGTATACAAAAATATGGAAATTGATGTGAGGATATTTGCTTAGAATGAAATTAATATGGTTAAATTACTATTTTTGTTCTATTTCAGAGGTATTTGAAGGAGGAAAAGAATCAATTTTTCTGAAATGTCGACGGCCTTTGAAAAAATTGATCTTTTTTTTATGAAAAATTTAAAAGCTTGAGAACTGTATCCTATAAAAGGTATTGAACTAAAATTTCCTATTTGATCCAAATAATCTCTATCATTAGTACAAGTATAATTGTAGCTTTATTAGAAATCAGTTTAATTGGCAATGAGGTAAGACAACAAAAAAATGGACCAACGACTTGTTTGAAAGTATGCACCCTGTCCTTTGATTATTCAGACATACCAGCATGCAAGTGTTGTGATTCACTCTCTTACTGAGGAAGACATCAACGTCAAATTCCTAGTCCAGCTTGACAAATTAGTTTGCTTGCTGGAAACTCCAATATTTGCTTACTTAAGATTACAGGTGCACATCAGTATCTGGGTTGGTATATTGCATATGATGAAATCATAAAATTGTTGAACATAAATCATTTATACCTTTAGAAGCTTGTGAAAATTATGACACCACAATTGTTTCGTGGATTTTTTCCTTTTATCATTGTCCTTTGCAAACTTTCTCTGTATATGTTTATTATCCATGTTATTGAGACTTTCTTTGAACCATCAGTTTCCTTTACAAACTTTCGCTGTATATTTTTATTATCCATGTTATTGAGACTTTCCTTATAACCATAATTGTTAGTGGATAGTTTCTTTTTTCCTTGAATTTGTTGTAGTTTTTGCAGCTTCTTGAACCAGGGTATATATGGTTGTTAAAAGCCTTGAATGGCCTGTTGATGTTACTTCCCCAGGTACTGTTTCTATCATATTTTCATTGCTTTCAGATTTCTGTTGTAACTGAAATGGGCAAAGGCGGTTCTTTGACAGTTGATGCTCCTGTGTACATGAAGAAATAAAAAAAAACCTCAAACCTTCTTTAATATAAAACTTAACATAGAAGTAAAAAAAATGAAAGAATCTGCATTTAAGAATTCATTTTATTTTTTTTAATTTATATTACATTTGTATTTCATGTTGTAGGATCTTAGGATGTGGTTTGATATGCCTTTTTAATTGAATCATTGATGCAGTAAAGTTCTGCTTTCAAAATATTACGGATTTGTTTGAAAATTGTTCATTCAATAGTGATGTCTTTTCAATTTTGCTGCTATCTTCTTTGTTGTCCAAGTGTTCTAAGTTATATCTATTGTGACAAAAACTACTTTCTTTTATAGTTTCAAATTTTTAATAGAAATTGAGTGTTGATTTCAATCTTCTCGATTTAGAACTTATAGCATATAATGTTTTATGTATTTTGTTATTTAATCTCGGCAACTTCTTACAACTGCATATTTTTTTGTAATAATATTCACTTAATTTGTATGTTTCAATGCATATAATGTACTTATGAGTTTAGTATGCTTTGTAGTAGCTCTCTTCAATCCAAATTACATATCGACAAAAAATTCATTGCTAAAAAAGTTCTCAAATTTAATAATGTAAAACATATTTAAAATTCTTACAATTTATCGACGAAAAATCTTATGCTAAATTTCTAACGATTTACCATCGGAAATTTCATTGCAATTCGATTGGTAAAAGTCAAAAAAGATTGTTGACAAATTATAAAAAAATCTTTTAGCAATGGTAAATTTATCATTATTGTAAGTAAATAATGAAGGATAATAAATCCATCACTATTGACTTTTAACTGCTTGACCTCTAGTGACGGGCTATGACGGGCAAAATCCCATCATTAATACTTTATAATGACAGTATATAACTTTTAATGACATAATTTTTTCCATCATTAGAAGCCATTTTTTTGTAGTGGTCATCTCCTGAAGCACGAATGGGACACGAGGTTGTGTTCCAACACCAAGGTCGTGTGATGCTCATAACTTTCTCATACAATGTCCAAATCTAGTGATTCAAGATCCGTTGGAAAGCTAAAATAATTTATCTTCAAGTTTGTATCTAATAAGCATCTTCAAATTTACCCTCTAATAGTCTTGAAATGCGATCCAAAGTTAATGGATGAACATTTAAGAATTAATTAGACTTCAATCACGCACTTCAACTCGTAATCATCTCGAGTCCCAATACCTACATACTCCATCTCAATAAACACGTCAAGACATACAAATCCTTAGTCTTAATGACCTTAGACCAAAGCAAAATGAAAACATATAAATAAATCGAAAATAACCAAAATATGCATAAATGATCAAAATGCAAGAAAAACTGAAAATGCATGAAAGAACTACCAAAATGCACAAAACAAATCAAATTATCCGTTATTAAACCATAAAAATACCTAGAATATAAGATCATTAATATGGCCTTATCAGACTTACCAATAGAGGTTCCCCTTTAGCATCTTCAAACTACAAGAATCTAATTAATCGAGTGAAGGGCATAAGTTTTTTCTTGTAATTCATTTGTATTAACTAGCTTGAATTTGCAATCTACATTTTATTGATTGTATATTTTAATCTTTCCACATCTATTTCATTGATTAAGTTTACTGTTTTTAAATCTTAATTATTATTTCTGTTCTTATGATTAATTCTGAGATTGTTTTGGTCTTATAAGATTCTTATTTCATCGGTTCAAATTCGTTGCCTTACCTAGATTAACACTTAGGAAATGTTAGGGATTGACCCACCAGGGAACCAACGGGCTTTTATTTTCCGTTCTCTAGAGCTAGACCACTTATAAGCAAGGGAAAATGGCTAGGTAGCATATAGAGTCTAGTTCTGGCAATTCATGTCACTTGATAAATATAATTAGGGTTTAATAGTTTACTCAATGTCACTAACTTTATTGGTTTTATAGAATTACCCCCATTCTTATTCATAGGTCGGGTAAATTGATGATTGATGCCTGTTTTCATTAAAACTAGATGAGATTGATCATTAGGAGTAGGTTAGAGTAGACTAGATTTAGTTAGTTATACACAATTGAATTAGTATTCTCACCTAAGACAAGTAAGAAACCCGAGTATTTTAATATTTGTAGAATAATCTTTCCTGTGGGATTGATACCTGGACTAAAACAAGAATTATTACTTGTTAATGATAGGTACACTGCCTTAGTTGTTCGGCATTACTGAGGTAATTATTTCTTAGGTAACTGTCCACCATAAACACTATATGGTTTCATTATCATAAGTGTTTCTCAGGTAGATCTCATTATATCCTCTGATTTAAGATCATTTTAGCATCAATATGAAATATCACACGCATTGATATACACCAAACAAACATGTAATGTGGTGCTAAGTGCGTGCATGATCGGGTATGCTAGGAAACGTATTGGTGTTGATAATGGGTCGATAGAATTGTCACTCATCACCCACTGAGATGATATCACTTAGCCACTTAATGTAATGGGATTGAATGTGCATAGTTATACCCAAATGGGTTGGGCACTCATTTTATCTATCAATCCACTCTGGTTAAGGAAATGTCATTAGTGATAAATAGGATAACGAGCTTATCTTTGTTGCTATTCACATATAGATATCAGTTAGCAAGAGATAATGTGACATAGCTACCAAGATAGATTCTCTCTAGAGAGGCTATATAGTTATCTTAATTGGGGGTCGCTATATTTTTTAGAACCCGCTAGTGGTCTATAGGCCTTAGGTCTACTGCCAATGTAAAGACAGTGTCAATAGATCTTGCACATAGAACGTTTGATTTAGGATATACATAATTGAGATAGATATGATGATTAAATAAATATGGACATTTATATGATGTTTGCGTTAACAGACTAAATTTATTAAATTCTATAAAGTAATTTAATTAAGGTATTCATGTGTATAAATAATTAATTAAATTGACCCTTTATTGGAATTATAATGAATGCAGATTTTTCAATAATTTTATGGCACAAAATATTTATATTCATATTTGATTAATTTAACTCGTTATTAATTGCATGAGATTAAATTTTATATTAAAATTTAATATGCATAAGAGTGATGATTAAATTTAATTATATTATGTCATACAATGTATTTTAGGAATAACTTAAAGTTTTGGGGTTATTTTATAAAATTGACTCAACTAAACCTAAGGCCTATTTAGTTACTATTTGGCTATAAAAGATATAAGATGGCAATCATTTTATTCTTCTCTTGGCTGAATGCATCCCTCTCTCCCTCTTTTATGATCTTCTGTTAGAAGGGGTCCCAAATCAATAATTGTTCATGCATTTGATCGTGTACTTGAAGATCTTGCTCAGTCGTCTCTTATGGAGACTTGATTGTAATGACCTTTTATTTTATTTTTCTATAAATATTACTTGTATATGTTTTTGGTTGGATTTTTTGGATGTCTAATCTGTTAAATTAAATAACATTGTTGTCTTTTAGGTTTAGGATTCATGGAATCGTTAACTTTTGCTATGTGTATTGGTGTGCAATTATGCCCACTCTATTATAATACTCGAGAATTCCCAGCCTGAACGAGTCAGATGAACCGAGGTCGAACCCAAGGGACAGATAGCATGCAAGATTAGTGCCAGTGTGAGTGTGTGAACAAACGAATGAATATCAGTATGAGGTGTAAAAACAGGAAATAAAATAAGGCTCGGGATCCACTCGGGCTAAAAGAAAGATGGATAAAAAACAGACTATAAAAGGTATGGGTGATATCCGGTATTAAAGGATTTAAACAATGTTAATGCTGGGTGGATATGTTCCGGATGATGGAGGAATATACGGGAAAAAGCCTATATCTAGGTCAGGTCCCCTTATCTAACCGAATCTACCCCAGGCCTAACTCTCGCCGTACCCGAGCGTTTGGTCAGTTGAACTCGGTACGGTTTCTCCATAAACCATTCAGGATATTGATAAAAGCTATCTCTAAGCTATCCGGTCCCTGAGATTCCACAATGGTGATCTATCCCTAGTCTTCACTCTCATGGCCACTAGTGAATTGGTGCAAGTGTACAGATGATCATGCTATGAACTTACGGTAATATAAGCATAGGGAATCCATACAACACATACTTTCTAAAAGAAAACCATTAAACAAAGTCAAAAACCTTTATTAGCAGATATCATCCAAACGGGGAGTTTAGTTAAGCATGGTTGAAAGAAGGCTCACAAACTCAACCATACAAATCCAACACAATAAACAAAAGATTAAAAAGGAAGCAGGAAATGCAAGCAGAAAAATAAAGCTTCCCCCTCTTCTGGTGCTGAGGCTGAATGTGATGCTGCGTCTGTGGGGAAATGATGGAGGCAGGTAGATGATGATGAACTAGAGAAGGTGGAGAGGTTGAGAAGACGAAGAAAGTGTTGTTGAGATTCACCCAAACTTATGTAAAGGCTAAAAAAAAATTCAAAACATAAAACTAAAATTATGAACAAAGAAAGTAAAGTTACAGAGAAAGAAAGAAAACTAAAAGAAAAGAATAATCAATAATAGTAGTAATAATCTCTCAAAAATCCCAACTTTATGGTATATATATAATCCCCCAAAAAGTTGGTTGTCCAATACAAAGTAAGGTGGAAGCTGACTTTTTCTGCCACTCCCACCAATCTGTCCCATCTATATCAGATTTGTGATGGTGGCCTTTCCAAGTTGGTAAAAAGGTGTCAGTCTGGGCCTATATCACTGCTTTCCTTTTTGGGCGTTCGTCCAAAGATAGACTTTTAAACCTCGTACGTCGTATGGTCACAAGCAGCTCCCTGATGCACTTGGAGGCTATGTTGTCTACCGGATGGATGAATTACCGGATCTCCTTTGTTGACTTCCAATAGTCCTGGTCTTTCTAACTTGGGATAAAATGGGCGCCTGCTTAGATTCGGTTTCATGCTGCACCGGATCTTCTTGGCACCCGGAACACTGAATACATACAGTCAGAAGGGTTGGCATATGTTTACCCGGTCTTTACTCCTTTCAGCTTACGTCATCCGACAGTTTCCTTATTTGGGCATGATGTCATCTGACTTTTCATACAAAGTCACGTGCGTAGGTAAAACTAGCCAAAAGATAGAAAAATTAAACACAAGCATCTATATTATTAATAGAATTATCTTTTCTTGGCTCTTGTCCTAATATGGTGTTTTTAAGAAGGGAATACTCATAAATGTTGCAAATGACTAAGGAAATATTGTGAAAGCGAAGCATTTATACTTATAAAATGGGATGCTAATTGCATGCCATCAAATTGCCCCACACTTAAACCTTGCTCATCCCTGAGTAAGGAGAACGAAGTGAACTAAGTGAGTTTGAATGTTTAAATGTTGCACACAAGTTAAGAGAAAAAGATAAAAATCATAAAGCACCTTCCTAATTCGGTATTAAAGAGTGGACCACAGATCCCGTATGTATGATTCGGATTCAATACTATATCCGGGTGGATATTGGTGGATGAACTAGACCGATCTTAACAACCGAATTGAACCTTATGTTAGGAGAGATTTACACAGAGAATCTTATGGGAGATATCACACGCCTGTTTTTAGCCTTATTGGGTTAGTGAATCTGCTTAACTCCAGACCATAGAGAGCATCCTAATGGGCACCTTTGGCTCTCAAGGGTATCTATGGAGGATATTCGTGACTTTACTCCTAGGTCTTTTTTTTACAAAATAAATCTAATATGGCATTTGCACACTTAATTTCTAAAAATCGGATCTAAGCTCTCTACTTTCTTGAAGCTAGGTCAGATTCTTATTAGGGTTAGTAATGGCTTCTATTCAGGCTGTATTCTGTCTTAAGGTTTTGAATGTAAATCTCCCATTGTGTTCATCTAAGGGGGTTGACAAGTTGGTCATCCCTTATTTGAGAAAAACATATAAAACTCGGTTAATTCTATTGTTGTACTATAGAAACCATATATAGCAGTAGCTAAGCCTCTTATCATCCGGCCTTTATCCATCCGGTTTGGCTGACTCGGCTCATTGATTCGGGATCATGAGTCCCCACGTTCAAGATAGATTAGGATTTTGATCTATGACAATCATAATAATTTGACTTAACTAGCATGCAACATTCAACAATTGATACTGATATCATTCAATAAAATCCTAAATTCCTCAATATGCCTTGCTTGATCAAAAATTCAAATTCAAAAATTTTACCCTTTCATTCATCCCTTATGAAAGATTTTAATCTCTATATGCTACCCCCCTCCACACTTAAAAGGTCACTTTCTCCTTAACGTGCAAAGAGAAACAAAGAAGGGAAGCAAATAATAAAAGGAGAGAGAAGAGCAGAAACTCCCTGGGTAAAGATTTGGGATGTGGACGGATGGGGGATTGGAACTTAAGCATTGAAGGTCACCAGGCGAGAGAATCAATTGCTTCCAAAAATCAAGGGCAATATGGCTAAAAAGAAAAGAAAGGAAATATGTATAGGGATACTTACAGAGCTAGATTTGGATCGTGGGGGAGGCTGAGGGTTAGGGCAAAATACTGGAGGTGGGAAAGGTAGAAGGCTGGACATCCCGAGAGAGGGGCCTAATGAAATAGACAGAGAGGCACCACCCAAGTCTCCCAACAGATATAGCTTGCAGCGATGTCCGTTGACTTTGAAAGTTTGACCCTTATCATTTTCTAACTACAGTGTTTCATAAGGAAATACGTTGATGATTTTGAAAGGCCCGGACCATTTAGACTTTAATTTACCTGGAAAGAGTTTGAGTTGTGAGTTGTATAGAAGAACCAACTGTCCAGGCGTAAACTCCTTCAGTTCTATATATTTATCGTGCCAGGACTTGGTTCGGTCTTTGTAGAACTTTGTGTTCTCATACGCATTCCTTCTTAACTCCTCGAGTTCGTTAAGAAGTCTCTTCTTACCAGCTTTCTCGAGATCGAAGTTTAGAGCCCTTGTTGCCCAGTATGCTTTGTGCTCCAATTCCATCGGAAGGTGACATGACTTACCATACACATGCTAATACGGCGTAGCTCTAATAGGGGTTTTGTATGCAGTTTGGTATGCCCAGAGCGCATCATCAAGTTTGAGCGCCTAGTCTTTCCTTGAGGAATTGACCATTTTTTTGAGAATCCACTTCAACTCCTGGTTACTGACCTCTACTTGTCCACTGCATTGAGGGTGGTAAGGAGTAGCAATCCGGTGGGTGACCCCATACTTCTTCAATAGAACCTCGATGACTCGGTTACAAAAATGACATCCTCCATCACTAATCAGGGGCGAGGAGTCCCGAATCATGGGAAAATCATCTGCTTCAGCATTCTTTGGACAACCCTTGAATCATTGCGGTTGCAAGAACTTCGACCCATTTGCTCACATAATCCACCATTACCAGTGTATATTTGTTTCCCATAGAAGATAGGAAGGGTCCCATAAAGTCAATACCCCATACATAAAAAAATGTCGACTTCCAAAATACCTTACTGGGGCATTTCATTCCACTGAGAAATATTATCGGTTCGTTGGCATTGGTCATATTTGACCACAAAACCCCGTGCATCTTTAAACAGAGTTGGCCACCAAAATCTGCACTGGAAAAGTTTGGCGGCTGTCTTTTGAGCACCATGATGCCCCCACACTTAATGCATGGCAATGGGATAAGACATCCCGAACTTCATCTTCTGGGCGACATCTCCTTATTAATCCATCTCCACATCTCTTGAATAGAAGAGGTTCTTCCAAATAATAGAACCGAACATCATACATGAACCTCTTCTCCTGCCTGTGATCCAGATCTGGCGGGAGCAATCCACTAACTAAGTAATTCACAAAATCTGCATACCAAGACGAATCTCCTTTCATACCGGATCCGACTATCGAATTACATATGACCATAATGTGTTCCCTGACAAAATCATCCCGGATAGGGATTCCATCATCCTTCTCTTTTAATTCGTCCGGGTTAACTGGGATATATGATCAGCTACCGAATTGTCACTTCCTTTCCTGTCTCGAATCTCCTAGTCAAATTCTTGGAGTAAAAACATCCACCTAATCATTCGTGGCTTGGCATCCTTCTTCCTGAATAGATACTTCAATGCTGCGTGGTCTAAGTACACAATCACCTTTTGACCCATCAAGTAGGAGCGAAATTTATCAAAGGAGTACACAACTGCCAATAGCTCCTTCTCGGTGGTAGTGTAATTGATTTGACCACTATCTAGAAGCTTGCTCGCATAATAAATTGCATACGGCTTACCAGCCACTCTCTATCCTAGGACTGCTCCTACAGCATGGTTGGATGCATTACATATGATTTCAAACGGTAGTTCCCATCAGGGCGACTGTAAAATAGGTACAGAGATAAGGGCTACGTTCAACAATTCAAACGCCTAGCGACAGGCTTCATTAAAGTGAAAGGGCGCATCCTTGGCAATTAAATTACACAAGGGTTTGGCAATTTTAGAAAAATCTTTGATGGCCCTTCGGTAAAATCCCGCATGTCCCAGGAAACTCCGTACATCCTTGACACTGGTGGGAGGCGGTAGATTTTTAATTACTTTAACTTTTGCTCGATCCACCTAAATTCCCTTGCTTGAGACCAGATGGCCTAAGACTATTCCTTCCTAGACTGCAAAATGGCACTTCTCCCAATTCAGCACCATTCCATGCTCCTTACACCTGTTCATAACCTTAGACAAATTGGCAAGACAAGCATCAAAAGTATCACCAAATACACCAAAATCGTTCATGAATACCTCTACACATTCATTAATTAAGTTAGAAAAAATACTAAACATGCAACGATGGAATGTAACAGGGGCATTACATAGGCCGAATGGCATCCTCCTAAAGGCGAAGGTGCCGTAAGGACAGGTGAAGGTTGTCTTGGCCTGGTCATCCGGGTGAATGGAAACTTGATAAAATCCACTTAAACCATCTAAATAATAGAAAAAATTAAACCTGACGAGTCTTTCTAGTACTTGGCCAATGAATGGTAAGGGAAAATGATCTTTTCTAGTGGCCTTATTCAGGCATCTATAATCTATACACATTCTCCATCCAGTGACCGTTCTGGTAGGCACCAGGTCATTTGATTCATTTGGCACCACAGTGATGCCTCCTTTCTTGGGTGCTACCTGGACAGGATTGACCTACTCACTATCACTTATTCTGTAAATGATGCCATTAGCAAGATGTTTAATTACTTCTCTCCTCACAACTTCTTTCAAAGTTCGGTTGAGCTGTCTCTGAGCATCTATAAAAGGTTTACTATCTTACTCTAGGTGGATTCGATGCATGCATAACGAAGGAGCCAAACCTTTTAAGTCCCGGATAGAATGACCTAAAATATCTTTATGCTTAGTCAAAACCTCAGAGGGGGTGTCAACTTAAGATTCAGTCAAAAAAGCATTGCAAATAAACGGTTTGGCAACATTCTTATCAAGACATTTATATTTCAAATTGGCAGGTAGGGGTTTCATTTCAACTGGAGACTCACTCAGTTTAGGCAAAATTACTGGATCACTATCTCAGTTCAGGGGTTCATACCTCCTAAAAATTCTATCTTTGGCTGCATAAGGAGAAACATCCAGCATCTTAGCTGATTCCGTAGAGGGAAAATCATCATGCTTAAGACCATCACATTCAGGTGGGTAAGCATGCAAAGACTCTATATTCAAACAAAAATCTAACATATCATGCATATAGGGGTCTATGACATCTGAGATGTCAATCCGACTAACATTCTCGAACGGTATAGTCTTTTGCATGGTCTTGTGCACATCAAACTCTATGACTTCATTATTAACTTGAAGAGAAATCTTACCTTTCCTCATATCAATAATGGCTCCGACAGTAGCCAAAAACGGGCGACCGAATGAAATGGGCATATCCTGATCTACTTCCATGTACACTACAACGAAATCGGCAGGAAACACAAATTTCCCCACCTGGGTGAAACATCTTTAACCATCTTGACTGGGTACTTAAGACTTTTGTCAGCCATGGATAAAACAATTTTGGTGGGCTTAAGCTCACCTATGCCAGAAGTTTTGAAAATTGAATATGGCATAAGGCTTACACTAGCGCCTAAATCACATAGAGCCCTGTCATAAGTTGTACCGCTAATAGTGCAAGGGACCCTGAAAGAACCCGAATCCTTACGCTTTTGGGGCATGTTTTTCATAAAAGCTGGGGCTTCATGTAGGAAGGCCACTGTGGTCGGGTCTCTAACTTTATCTTTGTGATTTATTCTATCTTTCAAGAATTTCCCCCATGAAAGCATATCGCACAAAACATCAAAAAATAGAAGAGTAACAGTAATGTCCTTCATGTATTCAAGGAATTTTCTGAATTGTTTATCCATTCAATTTCTTATCAAACGCTGTGGAAAAGGAATAGTAGAAAGGTCTACCTGGTCATTGTCATCATCCGTTCCAGCTGGCTTGCTTACTTTGGGCGGATGACTTTGTTCGGCATCTTTTGGTACCGGATCAGGTGCTATAGCTGGATTTGGCTCTTCTCTGACTTGCTTTCCTTTAGATGCATCCGTCTTCGGTGGATGAAGCATGTGGATTTCAACTTCTCTACCACTTCGTAGAGATATGGCATTGCAAGGTTCCTTATTAGAAGGTTCTCCTTGGCTCGGGAAGTGCCCGTAGGGTCTAGTATTGGAAGAACTTGCTTGATGGGCAATCTGATTTTCACGTACTTTGTTATGAGCCAAAAGTTGATCTATCTTCCCTTCAATTCCTGCCATCCTTTTCTCAGCACTCTCATTGACATTGAGCTGACCCTGACAAAAGTGTCAACTAAACTCTTTAAATCATCTTTTGGTGGAGGTGCTAGCTGCTGTATTGGCAGTTGATACTGAGGCTGTGGCGGCTGGTATTGCTAAACAGGCGCTTGATATGGTGGATGCGGCGATTGATATGTAGCTCTTGGGTGGAAACTGGGAGGATTAGTTAGTTTGTTCTATGGAGCTGGGTTAAGAGTTGAAGATTGGTTGGACCACGAAAATCCTAGATGCTGATGTTGAGGGCGCCATGAAGAATAGTTTCCTAGACTGGATCTCTGGTTCGGTTGCCATTGAACTAAGTTGACATCTTCGCTCATGCTCATTGGGCATTGTTCATAGGCGTGAGGTCCTCCACACATACTGCATGCATTCGGTATATTAGACACTCGGTTAACTGTCTCAATAGACTGCTTCCTGAGAGCTTTAGTTAAAGCTTCAATCTGAGCTCCCAGCATGTGGATTGAATCTAATTCTAATACACCTCTCCCTCTTGCAACATCCCGGGGTGATTCATCTCTATAAAAAACTCTGCGACGCTAACTCTTCTACTAACTCCATACATTTCTCTGGGGCCATAGTCATCCATTTACTACTACCTCCGACATTCAACATCTTTCTATCTTCATCTGAAATGCCCCCATAGAAAATCTGTATCAAATTCCATGTTTCCATGTTATGGTGGGGACATTGCCTCTGCAAGTCTTTGAATCTTTCCCATGAAGTGTAAAGTGATTCTCCTCTTTGCTGCCTAAAGTTGGTTATAGCTGTTCTCAAGCAGGCAGTTTTGTAAGGTGGGAAATACTTATGAAGAAAAGCTTGTTTTAACTACTCTTATGTAGTGATAGAATTCGGCGGGAGGCTTCTTAACCATGTCTGTGCATCATCTCTTAATGAAAAAGGCAAAAAACTGTAGCTTGATATAGTATCTTCTGAAGCTCTAGCAATCTGAATGTCTCGTACACATTTTCAAAATTCACCAGGTGGGAATAAGGATTCTCACCGGGTCTTCCATGAAAAGTGTTGTGCTGTACCATTGAAACTGTACTCGGTTTGATCTCAAAATCTCCTTCTGCTATGGGAGGCATAACAATAGCGCCTAGATTTTCTCTTACTACTGGCATTGCGTAATCTGCCATGGTTCTCCTTGGAGGTTGATCCATAGGTGCTGGCAGATACTGCTCCACTGCTGGTCTAATTCCGGGAGGATGATTCATTTGGTCAGGATCTGATTGCTCTTGAGGTGGTCCCTGAATTAACGGTTCAGCTTAGTCTTTTTGCTCTCTCCTTAGATTCCGTAGGGTTGCTTCAATTTCTGGATCAAAGGCATTATGTCCTGACTGCTTCATAATCTGCGCATGAAAAAGTCAGGTGATACGGTAGAGACTAGATGAAGTATAATTCAAAGTTACCAGGCAGTAACCAACAACAAACAAAGAATAAAAACACTCAAACTTAAACAAATCTTGAAACTAAAAACCAATCAATATCCCCGGCAATGGCGCCAAAATTCTAGTGTGCAATTATGCCCACTTTATTATAATACTTGGGAAGTCCCGGCCAGAATGAACCGGATGAACTGAGGTCGAACCCAAGGGACAGATGGCGTGCAAGATTAGTGCAAGTGTAAGTGTATGAACGAACGAATGAATATCAGTATGAGGTGTAAAAACAGGAAAGAAAATAGGAAATAAAATAAGGCTTGGGATCTACTCGGGCTAATAGAAAGATGGATAAAAATAGACTATAAAAGCTATGGGTGATATCCGGTCTTAAAGGATTTGAATAGTGTTAATGCCGGGTGGATATATGCCAAATGATGAAGGAATATACGAGGAAGAGCCTATATCTAGGTCAGGTTCCCTTATCTAACCGAATCTACCCTGGGCCTAACTCTCGCTGTACCCAGGAGTTCGGTCAGTTAGACTTAGTGCAGTTTCTCTATAAACAATTCAGGATATTGATAGAAGCTATCTCTAACCTATCTAGTCCCTGAGATTCCACTATGGTGATCTATCCCTATTCCTCACTCTCGTGGCAACTAATGAATCGGTGCAAATGTACAGGTGATCAAGCTATAAACTCAAGACAATATAAGCATAGGGAATCCATACAACACATACTTTCTAAAAGAAAACCAATATTAAACAAAGTCAAAAACCTTTATTAGTAGATATCACCCACACGGGG
>CAOJCR012435280.1:0-10690 GCA_948330485.1 Euphorbia neoarborescens | reverse complement strand
GGATATACCGGAGATAGGTTTCTTCCCGTATATTCCCCTATCAATTGATACGTTTGTTTAACCTGATGTTATACTGTTCTTAATCATTATTGTACCGGATGTCACCCATACTTTTCTCCACTAGTTTTGTTTCTACCATACACCCCGAGTACTGCCCAAAGACTTCTGTCCCCTATCTTTTATCTTTATTTCCTTTTCTTTTATTTTAACGGGACCATGTTTTCAGTCACACCATTCTTTACACACTCACCCTGAACACTTATCTTAGCACACTGCGATCCCTATGGTTCGACCTTGGGTTACTCGATTCTTACAGACTGGATCTTCCAAGTATATTACAAAGTGTGGCTTTAGTACCACCATGGACCAAGGCATCTACTCTTTAGTTTACCCAGGAAGAGTTTCAACTTTGAGTTATAAAGTAACACCGAGTCTAATGGGTTAAAACTCTTCTCTACCAAATGCATGTCATGCCTTATCTTTGCTCGCTCCTTATATAGCTTTATATTTTCACACGATCTTAGACGAAGTTCTTCAAGCTCCAACAGTTGACGAAGATGAAGTTCACCTCTAGCCTGCATATCAAAATTGAGAAATTTAAGAGCCCAATATGCCTTATGCTTTAATTCTATAGGAAAATGGTATGGCTTCCCAAACATAAGACGATAGGGTGGCATTCCGAGAGGCATTTTATAAGCTATCCTTTGTGCCTATATTGCATCCCTCAACTCTCTATTTGACACCTCAAACTGACCACTAGTTTGAGGGTGATAAGGAGTCACCACCTTATGGGTGACACCATACCTCCGCAGTACTGTATCAAACTTTTGATTACAGAAGTGGGATCCCCCATCACAAATGATAGCTCAAAGGGTCCCGAACCGAGTTAAGATGTTCTTCTTAAGAAACTTAATTACTACCTTGGCATTATTGGTAGGTAATTGCATTGCCTCGACCCAATTAGATACATAATCAATCGCTACAATATTGTATTGGTTGTTATAAGATTTTGGGAATGGACCCATGAAGTCGATACCCCAGACATCAAAGAGTTCACAATCTAAGATGCCCTTTTAGGGCATTTTATGCCTCTTAGACAAATTCCCAGAACTTTGACAAGTGTCACAGGCCTATACATAATTTGTGACATCAACCTTTATGGTGGGCCAATAAAAACCCCTAGTCAGAAATTTCCCTAGGGTTCTTTTTTGTCCAAAATGGCCTCCAGCTTGCTTATCATGACACATGCGAATAATAGATAGCACCTTGCCCTCTGATGCACATCTTTAAATCACATTATCAGCACAATATTTAAACAAATATGGATCATCCAAAAAATAATCATTCACATCATTCAAAAATTTCTTACGTTGATTAAATGAAAGGATAGTAGAAAGATATTACCAACTATGTTTGAAAAAACTATGAACCATGGGACCGAGTTTACTAAGATAACTACTCATTGAGAAATGTGTCCTGAATATCACCATATTCTTCCAGATCTGTTCTCCCTCTAGGAAAATGAGATTAGTAGTGCGCTACTACATGCTCCACACCTTTCTTGTCTCTGATTTCCCCATCGAATACTTGTAGCAACAGAATCCATCGGATCAACCTGGGCTTAGCATCCTCCTTAGACAATAAATACTTAAAAGCAACATGGTCAGTATGGACTATTACTTTAGATAAAACCAAATAAGTCTTGAATTTATCAAAAGCAAAGACTACAACTAGAAATTCTTTTTCCGTCACAAAATAAATCATTTATGCACCATTGAAAGTTTTACTATCATAGAAAATCGGGCTAAAACTTTTATGCACCATCTGCCCTAAATAAGAACATACTGCCATGTCACTTATGTCACACATCAACTCAAAGGGAAGACTCCAATCAAGACTTACCATAACAGGTTCATCAATATACTTTTGTTTCAATATATTAAACTCATTTAAGCACTCATCATCAAAGTCAAAAGACACATCCTTCTGGAGTAGTTTGGTTATGGGTTTTGCTATCTTTGAGAAGTCCTTAATAAACCTCCGGTAAAAGCCCGCATAACAAAGAAAACTCCTAATAAGCTTAACTGACATGGGTGGAGGTAATTTTGGAATTACCTTAATCTTGGCCAGATTGACCTCAATTCCCTTCCCAGAGATCTTGTGTCAAAGCATAATACAATCCCAGACCATAAAATGGCATTTCTCCCAGCTAAGTGGTAAGTTGGTGTCCCCACACCGCTGAAGCATGTTGCCTAAATTATGAAAAAAATAATAAAATGAGCATCCAACCATAGAAAATTCATCCATGAACACTTCAAGAAAATCCTCAATCATATAATAAAATATAGTAAGCATGTATCACTAGAATGTGGCAGGCGCATTACATAAACCAAAAGACATCCGCCTATATGCAAATGTCCTGTATGGATATGTGAAAGTGGTTTTTTCTTGATCAAGAGGGTGCATAGGAATCTGTATATAACAAGATACCCCATCTAATGTGCAAAAATAATTTTGTCCGACCATGCTTTCTATGATTTTATCAATAAATGGTAGTGGAAAGTTGTCTTTACACATGTCATTATTTAACTTCATATAGTCATTACACATGAACCACCCGGTTACGGTTCTCGTAGTAATTAATTCCCCTTTATCATTCTCCACTACCATTGTACCTCCTTTCTTAGGTACATATTGCACTGGGCTTACCCATTGACTATCCAAAATGGGAGAGATAATATCTGTATCCAGAAGCTTGATTTCTTTTGCTTTTACCACTTCCTTCATGTTGGAGTCCAGTCGCCTTTGAGGTTACACATACAGGATGATTTCTTCTTTCATATAGATCTTATATGTGCAAAATTCGGACTTATTACCTTAATATAATGAATAGACCACCCAAAAGCTCCTTTATGCTTCAGAACTATTTCTACAAACTACCCTTCCTACTCATATACCAATAATGAAAAAAATAACCAAAGGTAAATCTCTAGGTTGTTGGAGAAATACATACTTTAAATTTTCAGGTAGTGATTTCAGCTCTAAAGTTGGGGGTTCTTCCAAAGAGGATTTAGGTGCCGGCTTAACCTCCCTTTCTAACTTGTCAAACCTTCCCTTTATCCAGTTGCACTCTTTAGCTTCTTCCGATGGCTCCCTTTGTTACTCTTCAATTTCAACACCTTACTTCAAAATGTTGTCCTGTTCACCACATAAATACTCATGAACACACGTATCAATAGTACTAGAGGTTGACAAATAATTACAGGTGTCCCTATCTAATGGATATTTCATTGAATTATAAACATTGAGCATTACCTCTTTGTTCTGCAACCTAAAATTGAGCATTACCTCTTTGTTCTGCAGCCTAAAAATTAGTTTACGTTCCTGTACATCAATCAGGGTGCATCCAGTTGTAAGAAACGATCGACCAAGGAGAATTGGGACTGTATTATCCTCCTCTATATCTAAAACCACAAAGTCAGCTGGAAAAACAAATTTATCTACCTCAACCAGCACATCTTCTACGACTCCTTATGGTCTTGTGATCGATCTATCTGCTAGCTGCAATGTCATATTGGTGGGCTTCGAATCTCCTAATCCAAGCTTCTGAAACATGGATAGGGTTATCAAGTTAATGCTAGCTCCCAAGTCACATAGGGCATTTGAAATTTTCAAATTTCCTATTTGAAATGGAATCATAAAACTCCCCCTATCTTTTAGTTTTGGTGGAAGCCTATTGCTAATTATTGTGGAGCATTCTTCCATCAATGCCAGCACTTTATCACCTCCTAGTTTTCTCTTACCTGCAAGTAATTCCTTGAAATATTTGGCGTAAGTAGGCATCTCTTGTAAACCCTCTACTAAGGGTAAATGAAATTCCAACTTTTGAATATCTCAAGAAATTTAGAATACTTTTGATCTAGTTTATCTTTCTTAACCCTTTGGGGAATGGGTAATTTTGGGGTGTAAGTCCTATCCGCATCAGGAATATTCTCACTTTTTATAACAACAGGACTAGGACAATTATTAGAACTTGAGCTAAGGTTACTTACCTCTCCCGACTCTCTACTTACCTGTGAAGATGGAGGTTGACCATTGGCCTCAGAATTCTTGCTCTCCAGCTCATTTCCACTCCTGAGAGTAACTGCTTGGGCTACCTCCCTTGGGCCTTTCTTGGGGTTCTATCCGGTAGTACTAGGGAGATTACCAAGCTGCCTCTCTTATCTTTCCCTATTTATTTTAGCCACCTGATTTCCCAGATCTTTACAACAGGCCTCATTATCAGCAAGTCTAACTGAATTATTAGTAAGTCTGGCCAAAATGTCTTTTAGTAAAGACAAAACATTATCATCTTGCTTTTGAGGAGGCGGCTATTGTGGGGGTTGGTTATACAATTGCATTGGTGCCTTACCTAACCCTTGGTACTGATGCTCATTGTAAAACGCAGGAGAAGGTTTCAACATATTTTGGTTATTCCCATATGAAAAATTTGGGTGCTGAAATCTCCTCCCAAAGTTATTATTGTTATTATAATTATAAGCATTATTATTATAGGAGTTAGAATTATTGTGCCTTTGATTTCCTTCTACATAGCTCACATCCTCTGAACCTTGGGCAAATGGACTGCCGACCTCACAAGCTTGACTCGGATGGTTACCTCCACATGTGACACACATCACTGATTATGGTCCTCCAATCAAACTCAATCTTGCCATCACTATATCTATCTTCTTATTCATCGCATCTATGGGTAAGGTATTCTGACCTCCTTGCATTGCATGGATGTCTCTCCTGTTTGTTTTTACTTACCATGACATTCTCTTCATGTCCAATTCCATAAACAGTTCTTCCGCGTCGCTTGGTGTCTTTTTGAAAATGTCCCTACCTACTGAAGAATCCACAATAGCACGATTATTAGGGGTCAAACCATGATAAAATGTACTTACTTGGTTCTAATGGGTATGTCGTGGTGAGGATAATTTTTGAACAGCCTTTGATACCACTGCCAAGCCTCGAGCATTGTCTCCATTCTGAACTAGCAAAATGCAAAAATCTCCTTTTTAAGTTGAACATTCTTTGAAGGCGGGAAGTAGTATGCCAGAAACTGCTTCTCCCGCCGATCCCATAAAGTAATTGAACCAGTCCATAAGGATCTATACTAGACAATAGTTCCTCCAGTTAATGTGAACGGAAACAGCTTCAACGGAATCACATCTTTGGGCACTCCATTTAGCTTCACAACATCTGTAACCATAAGAATCTATCTAAGAAATCATTAGGGTTTTCAGACATACCTTCACTAAATTACCCACTCATCTGCACTAGCTGAATCATATTGGTTTTCAGTTAAGAATTATTGGTTGTAACTGCTGGGAGTACTACACCAGCTCTGTTCCATGGTCTGTGGGGATGTATGAAATCTAACATTTTTCCTTTCATCTCGCCTGCCATCCTACTAATTCCTATGGTGATGCTCTTGGTCCCTGAGCTCAGCCTCTAATCTCTATCACAATTCAGCTTCTCGTGCATCCCTTTCAGCTCATTCGACTTTAAATACTTCTCTTTCCCTCTGTAATCTTTCAGCTTTAGCCCTCAAATTCTCTGCTTCCATAGCTGCATCTAAATTCTTGCATGTGCTTTGATTCCTATGACAAGTACGCTTAATTTCAAGATCAAAGAATAATGGCCCTGAACTTTTAAAGCGACAGTGCATATATCAATTCAGAAATAAATCAACAGGAAAACAAATTCACAAAACGAAATTAAATAAACAAAAGAAGAAAAATTAAAACTTAGCACACAAAAAATGCTTAAATTAGATAGTGGACCTTTGGTTCGATATTGCAGGAAAATTACTTCCCGATAACGGCGCCAAAAATTTGATAGGTGTCGACAGTAGCTGTCAAACCACTATTTTGATCACTCAACTCTAGGGCAATGTACCCTATAATAATAAAAATCTAAATTAACGTGTTCAAGCAATAACAATTTGGTCTGAAAGTCTAGGTATCGATCCCATAGGGAAATACCCTACAATCATAAAACTACTTGGGTTCCTAACGTGTTCAAGAGATAAAATAAAAGTGATAATAACAAAATTAAATCTAAATTAACCTAAATACAGGTGATCTTTTCCCTGTCTTGATTCGTACTGACTTTAATGAATCTCTCAAGGTTGTTTCCCCGAATCAAAAATTGAATTAATCTCAATGGAATCAAATGAAAAACCTAATTCAGACTAATTCAATAGGTGAAAATAGTATATCTATAGACCTTAGTTATTCCCTAGTTCGTTATTCCTTTTTTAAAGGTAAACTAGTTCTAGAGATTCATAAAATTACTGACCCACAAGTTTCACAGAGTTGTCAAGTCCAGTGATTTCTTAGGGTTTGATCTAGGTAAAGCCAAGTATATGCATCTAACTATTCGTTTAAGATCTCACGAGACTATAATCACATATTAGACATGCAAGCAATCAAATCTCACAGTCGAAAATCTAAAGAAATTAAATTGACTCTTACTACAGCGATGGAACAATTTAATGGAATATAATCATACATGCTTGGTGAAGAATCAAACCAATTAATAAGTAAAGAGTTAAGAAAATCTTGTGCCCTTTAATCGGTAACCAGATTAAAAGGTAGACTCATACGAAGATGACCGCTATAGAAAGCACAATCCGGAGACAACAATCGCAAACTAGGTAAGTCAAAGAACAAAACACAAATCCTTTGTTTGATTAATAAATTATCTTACAAAACCTCTCATCAAGTTGTACACTAAATCGAGAGTTTGAAGTTGTCAAAACATAACCTAAAATAATTCTAAACCAGCTATTTATATGTCAACATAAATATCCCACAACAACAGTATTCTTTCAATAACATCGTTAAAATAATGAATGACATGACGTGTCACATATGACACGAGGTCTTCTCATGTTTCTACATAAAAATCTCTTTCATTGTCATATATGACACGATGCGTCAGAATGATATGAGGTCGTGTCACCTTTCTACTAATTCCAGCTTCCTTTGTTCTTCTCATGACACGATATGTCCCACTTGCCACGAGGTCATGCCAATCTTCTGTCTAACTCTCCATCTTTTCTTCCTCGAATGAGATGATGTGTCACGCTTACAAGAGGTCATGTAAATCTTCTTTTTGCTTCCCCCTTGAATTCTTCCAGTGACACAATGTGTCAAGATGTCACGAGGTTATGTCATCTCTTTGTCCTTTACTAGGATCCTTTTCTTTATGACTCCCACAGTTCGTTCTTCACTCTCGATCTCTATATCTATCTCTTATAGACACAAAAATACATCACGACACCAAAATATGGGATTAAATCACATATACTCATGATAGTCACCAAAATAAGAACCAAATCATACAAAAATAACGAAAAGAGCACAAAACACTCTAAAGACTCGAAACATGATAAATCTTATAAAAGCATAAAAGAAAATACATAAATAATACGTAATCACCACCAAATGATATAAACTCGTGGCAAGAATATAAGGTTTAAAATAACCTTATCCGATATCATATTTATCATGTATGTGCTGGACATATATCTCAAGCTGTGCAGCTATGACTCTATCATCTGATGGGCACTCCATTGGTAAAGGCCTATCCAGGACATACTCCTTCACTTCTTATTTAAGAACTATTCTCAAGTTTCTTGACCTGTCCAAGAAGTTGGTCCCATAAAGTTCTCCTTTTCAAAAATGGATCAGAGAGAAAATGTGTTTTGTGCTGCCAATATAAACAAAAAAGTCTTTTGAATCTTTGAAAAATACTATGGAGAAAGAAAGTAAACAGAGGTCAAATAAAGGGCTTTAATAGCTAAAATAATAATAAATCCAATTTTAATGTTTTGGTACTTGATTTGGCTGACTTTACCAAGATCCTTAACTCAACTTAGATTGCCCAAACTGAGTTTTTTTTATGTAAAACCATCATAGCATGTCAGGTAGGGTTGACAACCTTATCTATTCACTTTGGAATCTAGGCTTAGAGGGTTCATGACACATTATCGCAATGTGCTTGGGCTATGAATTTCTTTGTAAACCCACTTTGAGCATGGGGTTTTGACACCTCAACAAAGATAAATTTCAAAGGCTTGCTGTTGTTGCAAAAAAAAATCATTCACAGGAAGTGGTTTCGGATTTTGTCAAAACCGAGACTCAAAGTCGCTTAAAGGCGCCCAAAGATTAAAATAATGAAAGGGTATATATATATATATATAGGCACACACACACACGCATACATATGGAGGCCAACAATCAAAGAGGGGGAAACTAGTAGCACCACGAAACACTCTGAGAAAAAAGTCCAAGGAGCTATGTGATTTTCTTAGCTCTATTTCTTCTTTATTATTTTTCTAAAAATGAACTCGAACATATCAATTGTAATGGTTTCAAGCCCAAAGTTTGAGTTGCCGAGCTCGTTAGATCCAGATTAACTCATTCAAAAAATTAATTTGCAATGTGTAATCAGCTTGGAAAAATTTTTGAAAAGGTAAATTATGAGATTCTTTAAACCTCTTTTATATTTTTATTATTGTTGTTCTTAATTTGGTTTGTTGGGTTTTTATTATTTGCATTGCAGTAGATATACCATTTCACACACCCCGCTAAGATCTCCTTATGTACCCCGGATCGCTCGAGAAAGTGTCGCTTATGTGCCTCTCTGATTCCAAGGACATCTATTGGGAAAGCCACTCATAGCAGTGTACCAACTCTTCTTGTTCGAACCTATTTTGTGAGAGAAAAATGTATATCTTGCTCTGTGACCCTTCTTTGCTATCCGGACTTAACCTACCTGCACATAGAAACCTTAGCAATTTCCCTTAGGACTCCAAAAGGCAAAAATAAAATGAATCTAGTCCTGACCTTTCCCTTTCCCTACTAAAGGCAAAGAAAACCTTCCTTGGAACGATTAAAGACTTTTATACCACATGGAGAAATAAGATTGGAAATTTCTTCTTCTTGTACTATTTGCTTTTGTTTGTGTATTTTTCTTATATCCCAATTACATTCATCCTCTTACACCAAGATGTACTTCCACCATCATCTCATATAGCATATGCTCGTCATATATCATGCTAACTCACATCTTTATGTAGCACATACATCTCTTATCCGAGTCTTATGACATTCCATCATTTCAAAAATATCCCAATTACCATCGTTCACATCTATAATTTTGTCCAAATACCATACTAGTTATATGCGTACATACTAATCATATAGATAGCATTTTGTTAATGAATGTTACATGCAATACTAACGCATATATGACATCATATCTAGGCACTCTACCATAGGCCACCCATTCTGTATTTAGTAATCTTCTCGAAATGTGGCAATCTATCATTATTTTACAAGTCCATCTTCATTCTTCGAACCGTCTACATTTTAGGACCTGTCAATTAATCCATAGACTTGGAACATCCTACAGTCTGTCCGTCTAAATTTTAGGAAAGTACTCCATAATCATCTACATTCTTAGGCATTATGGCCATATCAATCGTGCATCTTTGCACTTTTTCATCTAGTTTGAGGCACATTTTATCATGTCATACATCATGACATTTTCAAAATTAGGCTCATCTTTAGACACGATGCCATGCTATACGCCATGAGATAAACATGTCATATCACCCATTATGCTATGTCATGCATCTTATGCCATATCGTGCATCTTATGTCATGTCATCCACGTCATGCCTTGCCATCCAACATGTCATGCTATTCACATAATGTCATTCCATACATATTATGTCATGTAATTTATCATTTAATGCATGTCATACACCATGACGTAATTCTATGTCACACATCACAACGTAATGCCCTATCCCATATCATGTTTTTTCATACATTGCTATGCCCTATAGCATCCTCTTTTGTGATATATGTGTGAGCGGACGACGAATCAAAAGATGTTGTGAAGCGCACCAGGTTAAAATATTATATTTCATTCAAAAATTATGTTTAAAATGGTTCATTTAGAGTTGCCACCTGAATCCGCTTAACCAGAAAAATTAGTATGGCTGAACCGGATGAGGCTACCATACAATAAAATAGAGATTTTGGGTTCGGGATGAATCACGTACTAATTTGAAAATTGGAATAAAAATATGCATTCAAATAGACCTAATTCATTTAATTTAAACATGTGGTGCACATGCGAGAAAACAATAAATAAATATAAATAATCATAACATTACAACCTTTTCACACCAAACTACTGTAGGGGTACAATTCATAAATAATATGGGAAGGGGAATACAAGTACCTGAATTACATAAAAATCTATATGTTTTGACAATTTATAATATTCAGAAATAAAATAAAATAAACACACCATATGACCTAACTAAAAATCTGTAAAATAGATAATAGTTAATCAATCGCAAACATGACAATTCTAAAATTCGATTAATTTGGAATTGTACTTTCACACGTAATAGAAAGATGGCATAGCGTATTTTGGATTTAAGAAAAATGGGTTTGGCTAAGATTACAAGTATTACATGTGAGGTGGGTAGGTTATCCCAAGATATATAGATATCTCATTCGTAGGGTTCCTAACAAATATTCTAAATGTATCCATTTAAAATAATATAAATTTAAACATGAACATCGAAATCATAAAAATAAAAATTAAAATGGGAATG